>CAEFZY010022556.1:0-34746 GCA_903066815.1 Brachyrhaphis roseni | reverse complement strand
TATATACACACACATACACACACAGGTCATGCCAGCATTTGACGTCTGATTTTTGTAGCCATCAACACACTACTGGCCGAATCCTGGTAGGATAACAGAATAATCTGATCAGAATTGTTTGAGATCATTTAAATTAGTTGATTTTCTTGACGTTGAAGCAGAGTTTATACATTTCTATCAGGGCTGAAGCTTTAACGTTACCCTGATGAATCTGTTCCGGAATCAGCCTTGATGAGTTGCAGAGCTTCGTCCTCTTGGATCTGGCATGCTGACTTATCGGTAGTTATGCTGCTATAGGCTGAGGCTGCCGGAGGACAAACTGATCGTTTATCCTCACTTTCTTGTCCTACTACTCACCAGTTGGTATTATTTGCCGTTATTTCAATTGTTAACTTCCTATTTTCTCTCATATTTTTCCCTCCATAAAAGCTACATTTTTCCTGCAACTACATTCCTTCCTGGCTGACATAATGCTGCCGTCAACTAATCATCCTTCCTGTCCTGCTATTAACTTTTTACTTTCGCGAACATCAAAAGTAATCCTACATCAGCTCATCTGTTTCTTCTTGTGCATTCTGTTCTGTCTTCTCAAACCTCCAGTTGGTTGTTGCAGATGGTTCATTGCACTGAGCCAGGTTCTGGTTCTGCTGGAGGTTTCTTCCTGTTAGAGAGGAGTTTTTTCTCTCCACTGTCGCTCCATGCACGCTCGGCTAACGACACGACGCAGGCGCTTGTCTCCTGTCTCTAGCTCCTCCAGGAAGAGTCAGTGACTCGATGCAATATGCTGGGTTTCCTTAGATGGAAAACGTGTGAACTAATAATAAACTCTGAATAATAAACTCAGCTTAATGTGCAAAGAACTAGTGAAAGCACTAAAAGTACTAGTTCCAATTTCTCACTTATAACTTGGAAAAAAAATGTTTTTCTATAAGTGAAATAATCTGCTAGTAGAACTAGCACTTCTTCATCAAAATTAAAAAATTAGTAATGTTATCTTGCTGAACAGTTACGTTTAAAGTTAGTTTTGTGTTTTTCCAAGTGTGCTTAGATACTTGCACTAGAAACTAGACCAAAAGATGCTGGATAAGATTTGATGTTTTTGCAGTGCAGAGGCATTGGAAAGACGAAAAAAAAAAGATTTACAAAATGTAAATCTTTTTTACATTTTCAAAAAAGATTTACAAAATGTACATTTTGTACAAAATGTACAAAAGCAGAATGGAGTGCTAAATCTGCATGTTTGCTGCAGATCAACAGTTCATCCTGTCGTGTGAGGAGTGAGCAGCAACCTGAGGAGACAGGTTGTGCTGGTACGGTTGCGTGACTGGAGGCACAGGGAAGTCATTGATGGCAGCCGTCCAGGTGTCATGTTTACAGCCAGCCTGCTTTGCTTCAGAATGTAAAGCTAAAGCCAAGCTTTCCAAAAAAAAAAACCCCATAAAAACACAGCAATGCTATGGGTATTTGTGAGTATGGAAATATTCAAACCCGAAACCCGGAGAGCAAATGTGATGGTGATTTGATTAGAGGCGTCTCGTTTGCATGTCGTTTTTTGTTTGGTTTTGTTTTTTGTCACGCTGAGCGCCACCGCTATCGGACCGCGATCCGCTCCTTTCGTTTATCGGAGCGAGCGATCCGATTGGCTCGTCGCAGAAGGAAGCCAAGTGGAATCTAAGTATGCCACCACAACTTTCCAGCTATCTGTGCCAGGTGAAGATCTTTACACGTAGATGAGCTGAACTAAAACAGCTGAGCTCTACCACTCTCTGCTCAAAGACTGTCATTTAAAGGGGCAGTACGATGTGTTTTCCAGGCATATGGTGCCATTTTAGAGCACTAAAGAGTAATTGTTACCTTCAGTTGTTAAAAAATGATAAAATGATACATATATCAAATATGACTAAAAAGAAATCTGACTTTGTAATTTAATGCCTGGAGATTGTGTCTCAGCTGTTTGGTAATTGCTGCTGGCTAGTCTGAAGGAGTCACAGCTGGATGGTTGCCATGGGAGATACAATGATTTCTCAAACATGCATGAAAGAAGGTATGTTTATGTTTATGTTGAGGGAGTAACATAATATGATGTGAAGCTCAAAAAAGTGGATTTTACATGATACTGCCCCTTTAAGGTGACGTGCCTGCCTTATAAACGATTACGCATCTTTATTTAAACTAGATGAATGGGAACAAAAGGGGGTGAAAAATTATAGTTGGTGTCTGAATGAAAGGATGAAACTTTCAAAACAGCCATTACCTGCTTTTCCTTAAAGCTAAAGGCCAGCACGGTGGAGAGAAGAAGGAAAAGTAGTTAGTAGGAAGTAAATCACACACTGGACCCAACCAAAAACGTACACAAACTCACAATCTCAGCTTTAACCTCATTACGTCCTCGCTTGTCATTAGTGGAAACCGACTTGCAGGGATTTTAAGCACAAAAGAAGACATTGTGCGAGCCATCTGATATGATGAAGCGCATCATTTGTTTCCAGGAAGCAGTCAAGAGGAAATTCAGTTTTCAATAATTCCTGGATGTCGAGTGAACCACAGATTCCCGCTGCGGGTCATTATGAGTCAGCTGGATTCCGATTATGAGCAGCCGGAGCGAACGCCCCGACGAGCCGACTGGGTGTTTGATCATGTTACCAGTTTGCTTCATTTCAGTTCTTTATCATAGTAAAAGTGATCCATGAAAAATAATACATGCTTTTCAACTTTTCATTATCTTTTTTTATAGATAAAACTTTGAAAACTGAGGAATGCATTTATATTCAATGAGGGAGGAAGTTGAGGGTTATTTTTTAAACCGATAATCTGACACATGGGAGGAGCTGCAGACATCCACAGCTCAGGTGGAGAATCTGATCAATGCTACTGTTAGCTTATCATTCAAAAAAAAATCTGAGCTTTGTGGAAGAGTGGCAGGAAGAAAACCAGTATTTCTTAGAAATATAACTTTTGCTTGCAGCTTATCAAGCTGCAAGTAAAAGCTCGCTGAGTCACTTGCTGAGTCACTCAGCAAGTGACTCAGCAAACATGCGGAAGTTGCTATAGTAAAATTGATGTATTTCTTACAAAGAAAATGAAATGTCATAATAATTTATATCATGTAAGTATTTTCAAAGAGTGACATGTCCTGGATGACATCATCATCATTGCTCATCCACCTCATTTGCTTTTGCCATTCCTCTTTGAATCTGGGCCTGGTTGTACACGTAGAAAGTCAGAAAGAGAGACGTAGGGGGACGTAGGGGATAAGATCAGTGGGGTTATGATGGATAAAAGAAATTGTTTGAAATTCCTCCTTCTCTCTCTGCTCTGTTTCTCTTTATTAAAGGGGAGTGTTTCCTCTCCACTGTCGCCACATGCGTGCTCAGCATGAGGGATTGCTTTAAATTCAACACAAGTAACTGTCTACAGTCGCTACACACTCGTCCAGGAGAACTTGGATGGGTTTGAAAATTTTTTTCTTATGCTGAATTTTTTCTCCTATACAAGAATCTCCCAAAGGTAGAACATTTAAAAACTAAAAGCAGATGCGACAGCAGTACAAACACAGACGGGTTACCTTGTGTTTGTGAGTGGGACAATTCAAAGGTGTGAGTTTGGAATTGGAGTTTTCTAAGTGAGTTTAAGTGGAGACGTCTCTCAGTTTACACATTGTTATCTGATTCCATCTCTCAACGTTTAATTAGGCAGCGCTTGGCTTGTCAAACGCCTCAGCTGGCAGTCGGAGGTGCTAACTGCGACTTTGCATGTCCGTTTGCAGCGTGGCTCCGTCCACAGAGATGAGATTTCTTTTTCCAGATATCTCTTCTTCCAGTTCCAGAACATTTGTTTGGTGCGTTAGCAGCAGGTGTGGATCATGTTTAAAAACATTACATTTGTTTCTTGAATTATGAGTCCATCATGAAAAACTCCATTTAAAGCCCCAAATTACTGACATTCATGTCTCTAAAGAGTGAATGAAAACATCTGACCAGCACTGAGGTTTAGTGAATAACCAGGAAACACACTGAGAAAATGTAGTATAAAATGGATAACAAGGGTGATCACTGCTGAGTGTTTACATCACACCTGCGCCACCTTTCAGTTTCTTTGCACACACACCGCCACACCTGACACCTAAAGCCTGAGGATCTGTGCTCAGAGGCTGGCTGAAAGAGTCCGTCTGGGACGCAGGGCGCTTGAGGTGCCCACCAGGCCGGTGAGATCCGTCTGGAGTTGCATCAGCTTTTCTTCAGAAAACAGAAAAGATCTGAGTGGACCGGTTGTGACTGGTGCTACTGTCACCGTGTTCTTTCCTAATCGACCAAAAGGTTTCAGATGGCAAGAAGCCTGCACCGTTCTTCTGCAACTCTGGTTAGAGATCGTCTGGGGGTCAAAGATGATCAAGCGGAAAGTAACTAAAAATCGGACCTTCATATATGAGGAAACTAAGAAATGTGGTTTAAAAATCTTGTGTTGTCTCAAACCTAAAAAACATCTGCTGATGTTCAAAGTGTCGAATTTGATCATTTCCCAGTTTCTCCACTGAATCACACTACAAATCGGTTTAACAAGAATCTAAATTGTTTATGTTCTTTCTCATAATCCAACCTTACACTTTCTTCTCAAAATATATGACTAGCGTCCTGTGGGACGTCAGAGATGATGAAACCACCAGGATGATTTGCTTGAACACGACTGCTGTTTTGCAACGCCTTGCCTAATCCGACTTTTGAGAAACTGACATCAGTAGGAACCGTCTTGAGACAAGAAAACTGCATTTGTAAGTGTTTTGAAAAACAGCCTTTAAATGACAAAAGCTGATTTATTAATTCCATAAGCATCTTTATATTTACACCAAACTTCTGGTTTGAGTTTTTCCTTTTTTTTCCCCGTTTATTTTATTACTGTTTTATGTTTTTATGATGTAAAGCATTTTGAAGTGCCTGAAATGTGATGTATACCAACTTGATCAATATGAAAATTTGGGCCGATATTAATATTAACATTGTTGTTATGGCCGATAACCGATATTATACATATTTCTCTTCCCTTTCGACAAGGTGAGAAAATGACCCCACAATCCTTTGCTGCATCGCTAGCACTGTCACATGACCAAACACATACCACATGCATAAACAGCAACAAGATGAAAATATAATTGGTTATCAATATCGGCCCAGTTTTACTTGATATACTAATAATTGTCTGATACCAATAATAGTGCAGATGTATTGTGAATCTGCTAATTCATACTGTTTGAATTTCAAAATATTTTCAAAATCTATATCAAGTATCAATAAGATAAATATATCAGAAAAAGATACATTTCTTGGAATCGGTGTGTGGAATCTTTCCAAAAATTTTCACGACTGTAAAGAAAACCAAACTGTGCTGCAAGTTCTTTGAGAGAGGAAGTAATCTTTTGCACATTGAAGGAAAACAATTTAATTCTGATCTTTGATCAACTGATCGCTGCGTCTCTATTTGAAAAACAACTTTTGTGGTTTTTTTCTGCCAGTACATCAGCTAATGTTTACATGTTTATTTGTGTCTCAGATTTTTGATTTGCTTCAGCTCCACATGCTTCTTCCCAAAACTGCATAACTAGAAGTACTACTTTACCTTTATCTAAATAGCTTCAACACGTTAAACACTTAGCTAAAAAAAAAGTCTCATTCCACCTCTTTTTATAGGAAGCTTGCATAAAATTTCAAAAGTTAAATAGGTTTCTAATAAGTACAAATTCCCAACTTCAACTAATTCTCAGCTTTTACAAGCTATCACTTCATTACTTGGGTTCTTTAAAAGTAACACAGCACTTCTCTTCTTCTAGCTCCTTTTTACTTTCTGGCTAGCTAGCTTTTTTTACTTGCTAGCCAGCTTGCTAGCAGGGGCATACTAGGTGCTCACTACCCATAGCCTCTGCACGTGACTCAAACCTTCAAACCTTTGCTTGACAGAAAAGTTGCACAAACAAAACAAGCTACATATAAAAATAAAATTTGATTAATTAGTCCTGCTAACAAAACCTAAGGTCTGTGCTTAATGTATTTAAGGCCAGATTACATTTAGTCACGAGTCTATACTTTTTAAGGATGCACGGACACCCTGTACACAGACATCTCTATTTTATTGGTTCATTCCACCTTTTTCTTTTTTTTTGGTCACTTGCATAACATTTAAATGCTTAATAAGTACAAATTCTCAACTTCACCAACTAAGTCTCTCCTTTTACAATCTATCTCTTCATTACTTGTATTCCTCATTGTTGCCCTGTCCTCAGGCCGTGTTGGGATTTTACAAACTTATCAAGATTCAAAGAATCTAGATAAGGTAGAAATAATAAAGAATGCCTCTGTTCCTCTGATGTAACCTGTGTGACTAAAAGCTTCAACAAACAAGAGCTTCATACTTTCAGATATGAATAAAGAAAGTGTGGTCCCATTTCTCAGCTAGCTTCCAGGTTACCTGTTCATGGATGATGTCAGACAGCTCCTTCACCATGTCCTTGAAGTTGGACTTCAGGCCCTCGTGATACTCGAACTGGTCCTCCTTGATGATCCGCTCGTTAATGTCTAGCGCCATGCTGCACGCCTCCACAAAACGCCTGCAGACAAAGAAAAAAGCAAAATGTAAATTTTAACAAAATAATGAGAAATCTGAAGCCTATTTGATTAATCTCTTTCGGCAGATGTTTACCTGAAAACCTCCTTGAGCTCTTTGACTTTCTTACTGCCAGATGAGTTGGACTTGCTGTCATCCAGGAAGGCCCGGGCGTACGCCATGGGGCCTGCATTCACCTGCAGCAGAACACAACTCTTCTCTGTCACTGATCTCTGAAGAGCCTCTTTATGTGCACAAGTTGAACACAGGACAGGGGACGGTGTGGGCCCCGTGGGCTCGGGGCTGTGAGGCGGCAGTACCTGCACCGAGACGCAGCCCTGCAGCTTCAGTTGCAGCTGGATCATGTCCACTTCCTGGCTGGAGCAGAGCTTGGTCAGTTCGGCCGTGCGCGCCCTCATCTCGTCGATGGCCACGTCCACGGGCTTCAGCTCCACCTGCCTCTCCCCCTTCACCTCGATGCGTTTTTTCACGTATGGGAAGGTGTTGGCAGCTGGGGATGAGAGTTCACACGAAGCCCGGGTGAGTCATGCATGCACAAAATTAAAAACAAGCAAACAAACAAAAGCATCATTTTCCCTCGGCTGGTATTGGAGGCTGCAGGGAGTAAACAGAAAGAATGTCAAGTGTTAGGAAACGGAGACAATGCAGAGGCCTGCAGGGCTGTGCTGCTGCACCAGAGAACCCGGCTACCAGCCGCTAACGCTAATGTTCCACATCACACACCACACACCCCATGTGTTAAAGCATTATGAACCTGACGACTCGTCCAACTTTCGCTGTTGTTGTTTTGTCTTTATCATCCCAATAACAATAAAAACAAATGCATTATTAATGTCGACCTGATGGTGACTTCAGGACTGAAAGAAAAACAAACAGCAGCACTTCTCCAAACGGCAGCCTGCCTGCACCATCCTCATCTTTTGTTTCAATAAAAAACTGATGTATTTTAGTTTATGTGACACATCAAGATAATGATGAAGAGGAAGGAAGACGATCCCGAGCTACCTGCTAGAAATCTTGTTGAGCTTTTTTTTTTACTATTTATATAAATACATTTTTCATAAATATTTTATGAAAGAACATGACTTGAATATACCGTATTTTCCAGACAATAGAGCGCACCTGACTATAAGCTGCATTTACAAAGTAAAAAAAACCTGGAACCGGAAATGTACATATATAAGCGCACCGGGCTAAAAGCCACTGGTATCTCCGCCGCTCTCGGCTTTTTACAATAAATTTGCAATTAAGGACGTAGTCCTGCGTCTCCCACGCCGAGCTTACGTTTCAGCAGCTATCGATCTGTACTACCAGATCAATAGTCCTCAACTTAAAAGGAACTTCTTTGTGTGGTTTCCATGATGACATGATGAGGGGGTATGAGTTTGAAGAAATTTCTCCGTTGTGCCTGCTGCTAGCATGTTTGTTCTAAGTGAAAATTAGCGCTTTCTTCTTTGATTTCCAATTTTGACTTCTAATGATTCACTAGCTGTTAAATATCCCCCTGGTGATTGAAGAAAAATCCACAGAAAAGCCACACTCGGCTATAAACCGCATGGTTCAAAGCGTGGGAAAAAAGTAGCGGATTATCGTCCGAAAAATACTTTAAAATCTAGTACAGAAAATCTAGCTTTTGCTCTTTCTATGTCATACTTTTCAGATTTGTACCTCTAAAAACTGAATATCATTTATCTTCTTTTTAGCTGCAGCTTGACAAAATGTGAAAAAGTTCACACTTTCATGCAGTGTGTGGGGGTGTGTGTGTGTGTGTTCCTTATGTACTTGTGAGGACGGTTCTCCTCTTGCACTGCTCCTCCACGCCGCCGTGTTTCTTCCCCGACAGCGTGTACGGCGTCTCGAACACAAAGTTTCTGATGTTGTGGCACTTCTCGAAGTCCGTCTTCTTCTCAGGCGCCTCCTTCTCGTCGAAGTAGGGCTTGACAAACGTCACCTGGACGTAAGCGAACCTGGAGTCCAGCTCCTTGGGGTTCACCTGAAACATCAGCCAGAGGGTTTGAGAAAAGAACAGATGTGGAAGGAATCAAAGAGCCACTGAGGGAGGGAGACAACAACATCCAAAACCAACTTTCCAGCCACAATAAAGGAATCAGTGTAAAAAGTTGAATCATTTGGCTTAAACATCACATGTAATCCTCACTGGTACCTCTGAAAGGAGTCAGATATCAAATCAATCTATCAGCTGAGACTCTATAATGACTCGTTAGGCTGGAGGAAGAACATTTCCCAGCATTGTCTTGGACTAATGATATTTTCTGAGTCAACAGCAGTGAGGTTGCAAAGCCAAACACATTATTTACATTTCAGACTGTGTTTCAGCTCTGACTGCAGCTCTCCAAATTAAAGTGACCGTCGGTTTGCTGCTGGCACCTTGTTGGAGTCCTGAATGATCTTGACGTTTTCTGGGCCAAACTTGTCGCCGTAGAGGGTGAGCAGGCGCTGCGAGATCTCGGACAGGCCGGTGAGTTTGGGCTCTTTGTAGACGTATTCCTTTCCATCCTCTTCCTCAAAGAAACCCTGTCGACGAGAACAGAAGCTCACTGAGGATTAGCTCTGCTTTAAAACATGGAACATGCTCCACAAGATAAACATCTGTCTGTTTATTGAACTCGCAGCTGTGAACACAACCTCGGCTTAAAGTGCTTCCAGTTAGATGAGCTATTTCTGCCAAGATTTCAACTTCCACTCTTTGATTTCTCGTGTTGCTTTGTGAAGTGCATCAGTCTCTGTAATACCGCAATCAGCCCAACACCGCACTTCACAGCCAGGGTTGTGTTCTCAAGCTTGCCAGCTCTCTCATTTTGCCTCTAAATATAACTAAAGTAATAATGGCCAAAAACGTATTTTGACTCCAGAAACTAAAGTCTTCGTCCCTGTAAGCATTTACAAACTGTAATCTGTATTTTTGGCTTCCTCCTTGCTGAGCGGCATTTCAGTTCCATCTTGTTTCACTGTAGGTAATAATTCACCCACTGATTCAAGTTCTTAGAATATTAAAATTCCTTGAGGCAGATAATTTGCCTTGAATCGTCATTAAATGGTGTTTTATGAACGCGCCATGTTCCGGACTGATGATTATTTGTGTTGTGCAACACTCTCACTTTTGCCAATGAGTTGTTGACGAATGCTACGAGTTAGCATAACAAACGTCCTCTTTTCCTCGGACATGTCCACTGTTCATGTTCTGTCTATTGACTTAAGATCAATATGTAAACTAAAATTTTACATCTCAATGCATCTTTCTAAGCCTGCTGCTTTATTATTTTTATTAAATTAAATACAATTTCATTTGTTTTTATTTTTGCCCAGGTTCACTTAAAAAAGTCAGATCCATTTTCAAAGCTCTAAGGTTTTCTAAGCTTATCACAGTATTTAGCAATGTTTTACTTTATCAAATTTTTTTATTCGATTACTCAATTGATCGTCAGTGTAATTGGTAAAATATTCGACTACTAAAATAATGGTTTACTACAGCCTATTTTACTGTGACAATGACACTCACTAGTAATGGTGGGTGAAAGTCACTTAATTTATCATGATAGTCTGTGATAAATGTAGAAATGATGTTAAACTATTTATAACTAATTTTTCAAGTATCTGTAAGGCAAATACAAATACTGCTCTTGACAAACATTCCATTTGAAAAGGCTTCTTCAGAATCCCACTTACTTAAATTAGTGTGATTTATATCTCTAAACGGTGCAGATTAACAACATTTAATCATATTTTTCAATATACTGATATTTATTTATGGAAAATTCTTAAAAGACATAGTATTTTAATATTAGTGCACGTAAATGTCTAGGTAATGTAAATTGTCCTGCAAAAATTCTCAATAATTTGTTATTCCAACAGAAAAAAAAAAAGAGGAAAAGTTTACACATGATTTGTGAGAGAAAAGTGACATTTATCCTGAAAGTGAAGCCTCTCTCCTGGATGGATAAACCCAGCAGAACGTACCTGCCCATAAAAAGCTACTCTGAAATACGTCCCCAGCAGCCTGCGGCCTGACTGGATCACCTCCATGATTTTGTTGTAGGCTCTGTGTAGAGTGTCATACAGGCGGCTCAGTTTCTGAAACACAAGCAACCAGAAGAAACAAGTCACTTATAGGATCTGTTTCATGTCCAAGGAGTAAACCGAGGATTTCACACAGCATAAGGAATGAATACGCAGATGAAATAAAAGCAGGAGCTGATGAAAACAAACACAGTCACTGCCGTGTCTCCGCCCACAGCGTGAGGCTGTCACAGAACTGAAGAGCTCCTTCAGAGGCAGACTGATGCATCCTGGGTAAAGAGAGGAGCGTTGTCACAGGTCCTTCCTCCCTACAGCTGTTTGACTTCAGAATCCCCACAAACTCAAGAAGTGTTTTCATCCCTATTTCAATATTCTTGCAAATAGCCTGTTTTTGTGTACAAAATGCACATTTTGTACCATTTTTAAAATAATTACATTTTTAATAACTGTAAGGTAATTTTTTCTCCTGCTGTAAACTTGCTTTACTGTACAGTCTCTTATACTTACTGCGTGTTACAGTTTGCCTCCTGTGGATCTCCATGGTTTATACTTGGCTGTCACTTTGCTGCTGTCCTCGCTGAGGGACAATAAGAATATTTCTGTTCTATTCTGTTGTATTCAATAAGTGAATAACTAGCTATGTGTGTTTTTAAATGTGCTAATGCAGAGTTGAAGGTCAACATTAGCTGTCTCCACTTCAAATATTTACTCCACTTCAAATAAGTGGAATAAATGCAATTGTTTTAATTGTTTAAAGCCAAACTAGAAAAAAAATCGACAAATATTTCATTGAGGATAAAGAAAAATTAAGAATAAATTAACTCGGTTACTAAAAGTCAACTAAAAGGAGTCTCATATTTGCTTTTAAAAATTGATAATCTCTGTAAGGTCTGAAAATGATGCTTCTCTTTGGGGTTTTATTTCTATTGGATGGCTTATATAATAAAATCTGTTTGGGCTTAAGAGCATCACAAAATGTAATTAAAAATGCATCAATATCTTGTGAGGCATAAGGAGCCATTCCAATATGCATCATAGTAATGGGAATGAATGAGAGTCTGTTGATGATCTTTAGCATAAGCAGCATTTATGAAGTAAAAAGCATAAGACCTAATACTGAGCCTTGTGGAACTCCATATCTTATTCTGTAATGTTTAGATGTGCAGTTCTCGTGATTTATCAAAAATATAAGTCATATATCTTTTCAACCATTTAAGAAGAGCTCAGAAGATTTGTTAGATAAAATTGTTAGAATAAGATATGGAGTTTCACAAGGCTCAGTATTAGGTCCTAAGCTAATTCCATCCATCCATAAGGGCAAAGCAAAAGGAGAAGGTGGCTGATTTTCAGATCTTTGTGTTGGCAAATCAGATCGACGTCCCAAAATGAAGGAAATCTACTGGTTCACCGATAATCTTGAGTACACCTGTCTACCTACCATAACACCTGAGCTCTGATCAGTTTCAGAAAATTGTTCAATTGAACAAGAATAAGTATAATTCTTTGCCTACAAATGGTCAATTAGAAATGGGTCTGAAGTTCTTATGTCTGCAGGCATTGAGATTTTTTCTTTTCAGATAGAGTTTAGCAACGGTGGCGTTAAATAATTTGGAAAAGATTTCACTCTGACGAGCATATTTACCAATGACTTTAAAAGAAGCCAGAGAGAATTTAATGATGCCAATACGTATTTTAACTAAAAACTGATTTGCCCATTTTAACTGAGAATAATTGTTCACCATCAAGTGAACATTGACGGTACCACTGTTCACTTCAAACTATAACCTCTTCCTTCAGGAACGGGCTTCTTTATGTTAGTCTATCGCATCGAAGATCAATAAAAGGCATTAACATTGACCTGGTAATGGCACAAAATGTGCAGCTACTAAATACCTTTGCAAGACTCTGTGAGTAACCCAGCAGGTTACACTGGAAACTAAGACCCTCCACTGACTGGGAGGAGGCGTTTGTTTGGTCTGTTTCAGGTTACAGACTGGCAGCTTTTAGAACAAACTTTCAACATGCCTGAGAGTCAGGAGGAGAAAAAACAAAATAGTTTGTTAACAATGACTGACAGTTGGCTGTCAGTCATTGTTAACTGACAAAATAAAAGCGTGTTGATGCAGATGTTATACCTTCCCACTGCTCTTAAAGACCTGTTTTCTTTCCTCGGTGTTTAAACTGAAATAATTTGAGCCGTTTTTAACTTTTATGCAACATCTGAGGATGTTCTCCAAATGAAATGACCAGACAGGAGCATCCCTCAGGTATTTTTTACATGCACTCATGCTACCATAAACCAGAAAGTCGGGGCCCTTTTTAACACCTTATGTAGCTCTCAGGCACAGTTCAGAATTGGTGCCATCATACGGCTTCATCGACTCAAAGACAAAACTACATTTAACTGTAAATTGTTGCAATAGCCGAGTTAATTTTTTGCCTAGTGATTTAATGTTTTTGCTAACTTTGAATAAGTTTAGTGAGCTTAGCGATACGCTATGTTGTAACACATGGTGGACATCAACCTGATTGAATTTAATAATTTAGCAGTAGCGTTTGCTAAATGTTGGTTTAGCACTTTAGAACCAACGGAGCTAATGTATTATTAGTGCTTTAAGATTAGCGCAACTAACTTAATAGTTAAAAGTTCCCACCACTGCTTATATCTCTTAATAACATGCTTTACACATTTAAATATTTCATGATTATGATTATCCACAATGTAAAGCACTGAGTGGTCAGTATGGCTATTTTAGATTCAGTCCTTTTACCATTTCCTGCCAAATCTACAGGTAGAAGATTAAAACTTTACCTATTAAATCACCTTTACAAGAACAGTGATGAGTAATCAAGCTAGCTTAGAAACTTCCCCCTGTTTTTTTATAGTGATGCCGTAGTCATAGTGATAATACTGAAAAGGCAAACATGGAGCATTAAAGACAGTCTGAAATATATGTTTCTTAATACAGATCAGATCAGTGAGCGTGTAAACAAGCTCTCTTCATTAATTTGTTTCACTCTCTTGAGTTTCACAGCCCTTCAGTTGGGATCTAACGAGTCCCTTTCTTCAGAACAGAGAAAATCAGTGTTGCGTAAAAAGCCCATATGACTCAGAACAAGTCAAGCAGGTTGAGATAAACGGCTCAGTGGGCAGAATGTTAAAAGTTTCACTGTCAAAGAAAGTGACTGGCAGGTCCGATTATAAAAACAACAACAAACAAAACCTGAGCCGGACTGATGCGATACCTCGTATTCATGACGCTTTTCATAGATGGGGATGATAAGCTTGGCGATGTGTGTGATGAGCTCGTAACGCTCGGCTTTCCACAGGGCCTCCACACACACCTCCAGGTGCTCCACCAGGACTTCCTGAGAAACGAACGGGACAAAGGGAAGGGTAAACTCTGAACTCTACTGTGAAGAAAAGAGTCAAAAACATTGGAGCTAAAAATGTATTTTCTTGATAAAAAGCAGAGTAGTCTTTGATGTATTATCAGAATCGGGGCTTTTGAAAACCAAACAGTTATGTCTATTATAAGAAAATGAAATCATAGGGCCACACCTCAGTGTAATACACATCTTGCATTCCTGTGTCCTCCTTCATGGCCGCTTCCTCCTCGATGTTAAGGGTGACCTTCTTGAATGCAGTCAGACCGCACGGGAACAACTCTGATATCGACGAGGAGCAGAAAAAAAAGGAAATGATTGATCGACTCGTACCAGAAGAGAAGGCACCGGCTCTGAGTAAATTCACGAGAACACACTTGATGCATGAGTCGGTTTAAGGAATTCACCTTGCACAAACACACATAGCACAATGTGGGTCATGGCTACGCCGTGTCGTGACTTGGTCCCAAATGGAAGCAGATATAACTCGAAGATGCATGTGATTCTTTGCAGATAAACAACCCGCTGTCACTGCCAACAGCAGCCTTGCATTTGCTTAGCGGATTATTTTAAGGTGAGATTTGCATGTGATAGAAGCGAGTAGTGAGATGCTGTTTTGGCTAGAAATCTCCTTTGAATGCAGCGGCACACAGGCAGGTCTTTAGATGCTGAAGGACATTTTCCTGAAGTACAATGATCACTCAGGCCGACCAGTGATGGTTTTGCAACCTGGTTTGCTGTCTGCAGTCCAGTCCAGGGTTGTAATAGTTTTGAGTTTTTGAACAAAATAGTTCAGTTTTATTTCATTGTGACTTTTTGTTTGCCTAATTCAGTTAGTTTTCATTAGTTTTTAGTGTGTTTACTAGTTTTTATTGGTTATTATGGTAACTCTTTATTTGAAGGGGAGTACATAAGACTGATATGACCATCATAAGCATGAAGGAGTCTTCATGCAAATAAGTAATGACACTTTTAATAAAAAGTTGACACTTTTAAAGAGTTTTTATGCAAATATTATTAAAACTTTCCATTAAAAGAGTCATTGACCAAATAATTCAAAGCAACGTTTCATTAAAGTGTCATTATGTCATGAAGCGAATGACACTTCATGACAATAGTTGTAAACATTCATGAACACGCTTTCAACTTCATAACCAGTTATGTCACTTTTATGATAGTGTCAATTTAGTCTTATGCACACCCCTTCAAATAAAGTTTTACCATTATTATTAGTTAAATGTTTAGGTTTTATTTGTTATAATAGTTTTAGTTTTTCCATGCTAAAAAAACTAAACAAACACGCTTAGGTTACCTGAGTGTAAACGTACCTAAGACTACACTAAGGTAACCTCAGATTACCGGAGTTAATTTTTAGGTGCAGAATTTAAAAAATTATGAATCAACCAAAGACACCATTTTCAAAAAATGTATTAAATTACTGTTGAACAACCAACTGACTGGTGTTTTGTCCCAACTTTTGCTGTCGCCATTTTGCTGACTAGTGTAAGCCAGTCAGTCCACAGCTGACGTAAACCTCTTGTGTGGATGGGCGTAAACCAATTTCACCTCAGTTCAAAAGGCTAACAAATAGATTCATAAACATGAAAATGAAGGATATCATATCTATAATTTCAGCATGTTTTAGATAGTTTTATAAACGCATGGTATAGTTCCAGTTAGTTTTAGTTTTTCCCCATTAATTACCATCTTTGTTTGTTTCAGTTAATGAAAATGTGAACTCAGTTTCAGTTTTTGTCAGTTTGTTAGTTTTTTTTCTCAGGAATCTCAAGCAGCCAGTCGTTGTCAAACATGATGCTTTAACCCAGCAGAGTTATTATTAGTCCTAAGGTGGGGATAAAACAACGGCTTGTGTTTGTGTTCAGACTTACTTTTTCTGTACAGATATTCAGCAACCAGCGCAGCCACATGAACGTAGCACATGGCAGCCTGCGGAGAGAGAGAGGCACAAACAAACCAACTGGATCGGTTCACTTTGTCTCAGAGCAGAATGGGACACAGAATCAAGCATGAAGGAACATAAAACTGGCTTACAACTGAGGCCAAGACAAACAGGATTGGAATCTAACACTACAGCATACCTCATCCTAGCAATGATAGCGCTAGTTGTTGCATCGTCAGCTGGAAAATCAATTTCAACACGTAATGCAGTCAGATCTAAAAGGCTTCATGTAAACACACAAACAAATTTTGTCCAAAGTCGTTTCGGTTATTTTTTTACTTAAAACCAGAGGAGAGGAACTTACTTTCAAAAAGTGTTCAAATGAAAAAAAAATAAACATGTAAAAAAAATATTAGATATAAAAACAATATAAGACCAAAAACAAATGTGTTAAAATTTCTGGTTCTGCATTAAAAATGACATTTTTGAATCTTTAAATGCAGCAGTATAATCTATCACTGAACATCCACGCCTCCTCTTTGTTCGAAGATATTTTTACCTCCCTTATCATGCTGTCTATTCTGGGTGGTGGCTGATTATGTAATCCTCTGTATTCCATCACATTTTACACCACAGAAAACATATATTATTATTAATTAGGAGTTCCTAAAGGCTCAATCTGACTTAAGGAGTCAAAATACTGCTTGTTCGGTTGTTTTATTTTATTTCATTTTTTACAGTGTCTAAAGGGTAAGAAAAAATATATAATTTATAAAAATTATTGTATTTTAATTTTTTTTTAGTTCAGCTTGAACTTTAAATGGAACCTACAGAAGAAGATTAGGGCCACAAAAACAAAAGTCTTATTTTCACAACTTTAATCTTTTGAGATCAGAAAAAAAAAATTCAGTGGCCCTAGTGATGCAGGAACTGCCTTCTTCAAGTGGATTTGGTGTGAAACACTGGATGGACATGAAGAAAAGCCCCTCATTGCAACTGGTAAGCATGGTGGAGGGTCTGTGATGCTGTGGGCCTGAGGCTTTGATTGGCTGGTATTAATATCAGAGTGAAGTCAAGTGTGCAGATGGATGTACGTCTCCAGTGGTTCATAAAACAATTAAAATAGTATTGAGATAGACGTAGCTGCATCGAGTGATGAATGATGTTTGCAGTCGTTAAACAAATGCCTTTAAGATGCTCTTCATGGCACATATTTACTTCCATATCTGGAAGCAACACGTCCAAACACTGAATAAATACCCAATGAAAGTTTTACTGACTGTCCGTAATGGGCATTCTTATTTTGTCTTTTTTAATTGCTTCCTTCAGTGGGACTCTCAAATCAGTCGTCAGTTCATGGTTTTATTGTCCAACATTTCAATCAGCACATTAAAGGACAGCAGAGGGTGGATCTTCAGTGCTGTGCAGATATTTGCGCAGGGTGTGTATCTGAGCAAAAGGCTCAACCTCTTAATTATAAAACTCTCTCTCTCTTTCTCTTGTTGCTCAAATTGTTGTGTGATGAATAAGTGAAAATATTAAAAGAATCTTAGGGCACATTAAGTCAATTAGCCAAAACAACAATAACCGATTAGAGCACATAACCTTCGCTGGGCGTAAACAAGAAGTAGAGAAGAAGAAGAAGAAGAAGTTTGTAGCGAGAGGAATGAACCGGCTGCCGGTGTTTCCTTTCAGATACCTCGGACAGGTCTCCGTTCTTCAGGTGCGCTCTGGCCATGCTGTCCAGCCAGGTCCGGCGCAGCTCCGGGGTGCTGGCGTAGGACAGCGCCAGGCTGTACTGGAGGTCCAGGAGCATCTCGGGGTCTTTCTCGTGCTCTCTCATCTGCGCCGTGGCCATCAGAACCGTCCGGATCCGCATGGTCAGACCCTTCACCTCACCGGGGAATGCTGTGGACTGCAGGGCACGCACCGAACACAAAACTTCATGTCAGAAAACGTGTCAATAGACTAATTTAACAGACTGATAATAAGAAATATTAGCTGAGTTTCTATTGACCATATAATTGCACAATTCCACATTTTATAAATAATAAATAAATTCGCTCAATTTCGAATAACAATGAGGTGAACTTTTGGCCGTATGGAAATTGGAACCATGAAGACGAAGACAGGAAGTAGTTGGAGGATCATGTTTTTTAATGGCTTATCATGTGAACAAGCTTATTTACGTGATTTTAATTTAATTAATAAAATAGAAATAACAGTTGTGAAATTGTGTTTTGTCGACATTAAGTGGAATATTGACAGTTTTATGCACATCAGAAATGATTACGCAGCTTTAAAACCTGCTTTAACCCAACAATACAGTAGGACACCAACTGTATTGAACAGTTAAATGGAGCTTAACAATTCTCTAACAAAAAACTTCTAAATAGACGTATGGAGTTCATGATGACTCCAAAACATGTGTAAAGAACATTTATCCAAATGTTGATGAGGGTGTATGTATATATTTGACCTTGTTCTAATCAGGGAAGAAATTCACTCAGCATAATCTTCCTGTACTAAAACCACTGACAGCGTATCAGGCCCACAGCATGATAGATCCTCCACCCCGCCAACAATATGTTCAGACTTGTGGACCCAATTCTTACATTTAAAAATAGTTACATATGTACTTCATATAAACACTCCACTCTGTAAAAAGGGACTGGTTAAAACATTAAAAGCTGTATTAATATGACTTCTAGGCCCATAACTGGAACTGCACAGGTTTTGGAGTAAACAAACCACAAAACTGGAGTAAACTGGTTCTACTCCAGTTTTCACTTTGATCAAATCTGAAATTAAAGAACAATCAAACTTGGACCACAAAAGTGTCTTTGAGCAGAATCCTGCTTTAATGGGACGATTTTAGGGAGCATCTCGTCTACCTTCATAGCCTTGTCGCTGTTTGCGAAGTTGTTGATGATGGAAAGCGACTCCTGGAAACGGGAGCTGCCTGTGAGTGCCACGTCAGAGATCAGCTGGCTCACTGCGATGATGATCTGCAGAGGGTAAGAAAGAAAGGAGAAAAAAAACAGTTTAAATGCTTAAAATAGGGAAAAAGTCTAGTGAGAGTTGTGAATGATTGTATTTAACTCGTCTCTCAGAGAAGCACATGACCGGACCCATCGGGTGGAACTGACGCCCTACCTGCAGGTGCGTGCGCAGGAAGGTCTTCCTCTTGGTGAACTCGTAGTTGTTTCTCATGAGCAGATAGAGCAGCGCCGACGCCTCAGCCCGCAGGACGGCCAGCTTGGAAACGCAGCATTTGAGCACCTCGCAGCACAGGTCCTCACACAGCGTCACACGACCCTTAAACAGCACAGACGGGAACTGTGGGGGCGACGGAGGGGGCAGCGTGTTAGTCAGTGGATTAATAGCAGATCAAAGACAGCCACTAGGACATAAAGGTAGGAACGGTACAGAGGGAAGTGAGCAGAAAACAGCAGAGGCCATTAGAAAACATAAGTCTGAGGCACGATGCACAGGAAGAATGAAACACTGTGGACGCGCTTTTCTGCAGGAGAAAACATTATGAGTCATGGTCTGATTCTAACTTTGCTTTGCAAACAAATAAAAAAGACACAACTAAGAATTTCCTTGTGATTACAGAGTCTGATTGTACAGAGTTTTCCATGTCAGACATTAAACATGCCAAAGCAGGAAACAGCAATAAGAAGAACTCATAAAAACATTGATAAAGATCAAACTGTAAAAAGGATTCACACCCTTGTCAACATTAGCATGTGTAATTAAACATTTCTTTAGCACCGAGACAGACTGAAGAAGGAATCAGAATTTTTTTTTTCCGAAGTACTATAACAGCTGATCTTAACGTTAAAAGTGAAGAAGCAACGACTAAAAGTGAAAAACAAGCGATAGAGATTCCTTGATAGGGTTTCTGGAAACCAGCAGATAATCTGCAGATACAGTATGCTTCACATGGCCTAATAATTTATCTGATCCCAATCTGAAACCAAAATGCTGCTGTTGACGGATCAAATCAAAGTTGTAGTTCACGGTTTTGAAACGCTCCACGAAAAGGAGGAACTTTCTGATTTATCTGCTGAGTTGCTCTAGTTAAATCTGACTGCTTTAAATCAATGGTCGGTTTATTGGGAACGGCACAAAGAGTAGTCGACGGTCAACTCTTAAAGATAACTCCTGTTTCATATTTTAGAGAGAATGGAAACCCTTCTAAAGTAGTCACTTCTTGTTTTTTGTGATCTCTCTGAGCAATGCGCTGCTCCTGTGCTGCTCCTGCATGTTAGCGAATTTCTCTGTTTGATGTGACGCTGAAAAATATCAGTGGAAAGTTCACCTATTTGCAGAATTTTTTTTCATAGAGCATGTCTAAAATATTTGAAAGAAAGCACAGCTGGAACACCTGAGCTCAATGCTATCTGAAACGTTATTGGCTGGTGTTTGCAAAGCAGCCAATCCAGGAGTGCCATTTATTTCCCTTGGCACTGATTGGCTGTACCCCTAAGAATGGAAATAAGGAAGACTGTCGTTGTTAGCTTCTGCTAAGACGGTTATCACTCTGTGTATTAATGTATGTTAAGCCATATTTAGTGTTTGAGTTATTAAAATATGTAGTTCTGTTTTCAAAGTATTTATTGATGGCTGTGATCCCTAACCGCCACAAATATCACAGATCTCCAAGCTTTGAACATTGAGCTGTAGCTACAGTAAGACATGACTGTTCACCAAAACTTAAGCAGAAAAGCAACCAAAAGGCACAGGAACGAAATCATTTGAATTTAAGTTATTGCTTTAGTTTTCACCAAATATCACGTTGGTATAGTGATTTATCATTAGCTTTCACTAAATATTGTGTTGGTAAGAAGAAAAGATTTCCATTGCTGAAGGGAAGCTGTAAAAGGTCCTATGTGGAAATTTGAAGTTTTTGAGTAACATCCAAAATGATTTTAGTGGAACGTCACCCTGAACACACCGTCCCACTGATCAACTGTTCAGCTGTCATTACAGGTATAATTATAATAGACTCCAGAGTGACTGTTGAGGGGGGAAAAAAACCTAATAATGAAAGATCAGAGGACTCAACCTGCTTTTATTGGATCTTTATTCTAACTGACATGAAGCACCAAAACAAAACTCTCTCCTTCAGCCCTCTGGTCCAACTTGGGTAACTGCTCCCAGTTACCTAGGAAACAGTTACCCACTTCTCAGGTAACTGAATTCCAGTTATCTGAATTCCAGCAACCCGAGGAAGCAGCCATCTAGTTAAAAAGTGGGAATTTCAACATGACGACGACCAGAGGCATTGTTTGCATTTAATTTAAGCTTTGAGATTTCTTTGAAATGTAAGGTGCGTTATAAATAAAATTTATTATTATTATTATTATTACTTTCCATAAGTAAACACAACTTTTAATTTGTTCAATTTAGAGTTGCAGATCTTACCCACCTAACCCTAACATTCTCATATGTGTATCCACCACAGCGTGCAAATGTAAATGTGAGGAGAGTCCATATTGAAATACAAAGTCGGCCTTACAAATCATAACTAGAGGTCGGAGTTGCTCTCACTTTTCCAGTGGGAAGTCCGACTCCAGAGGTTAAACCTGACACAATATGCAATTAATTAATTAATCGCATGATACATATTTTTTGAAGGCCAATTTGATTAGAGACTTCATGATCCGTTTTATTTATGGTTTTGGTTGCGTGTAGTATTTTTTACATTTCTGTTTTATTTACTGATTTTGAGTGTTTTATTTTGGACATTTGATACATCTTCTGTTTCAGTGTTAAATGTTCATCACAAAATTAAAATTTGGTTTTCAGAGAACGAACTTCCGTTATCAATACATTTCTTGAAAATGGTTCCACGACAATATTATTGTTTATTGCAATAACTATTGGAAGAATTTATCGTTCAGTAAAACTTTGGTATTGTGACATGCTGAGTTACACATCATTTTTCTGACTGGGAAGTCGGAATTTCCCAGTTCTGAGAACAAATGGAACGCAGCATTAAACGACAAGAACATTTGAGTTCAGCAGATGATGCCTCACTGCAGATGTTCAGCATAAGGATGCGATGAAGCAGTTCCCCAGCGTTTCACACTCTGTTGGAGCGACAAAGTGCAGAAACACTGATATCGCAGGATGCTGCCTGGAAGTCATCTTTTGGGAAGTGTGAGCGCTCCCTTTACTTGTCTGGGCTTCTCGAATTGAGTTAAAAATGTAAATAAGAAATAAAAAACATTGTTTACAAGAGTGGGAAAACTAAGACGGCGTGTAAACCTGGAATAAACATGTTGAAAAGCTTCTCGTTCAGGATGTTGGTCAGGTGAAAAAATAAAAAATAAATGTGAATCATAAAACCTCAAGTAATGGCAAACACCTGCTGTGTCCAAACCGAGACATCTAGTCACCTCTGTGTGTGCGCGTGCGTCTGGGTGTGTGTGTGCGCACCTTGTTGATGAAACCTCGGAGCGCGGCGAACACGTGTCTGATAGCGGCTTCCGATTGGCCCACCTTCAGGAAGGTCAGGTAGACGTCAAACACTTTCCTCATCATGGGGTTGTGACCGTCGCCGTCCAGCAGCTGGTTCTGCAACATACACGGGTCAGCCTCATCGTCACGATGGTGTCCATCTGCAGGTGTGGTGTGTGAGGGTGTGTGTGCTGACCTTAAAACACTGGGAGAAGAGCGAGAGAACGTCCAGGACGCTCAAGGACACCTCGGTGGAGATGTTGCCCTCCAGCAGAGCCTGATGGTGGATCTCTGCCTCCGACGGCCCCGCCCCTTCACACACAGACACAGAGGTGTCATTTATTACAAAATCATATTCAATTGATGTTACAGATTCACAATGTGTCCAAAGAAAGCAAGGTTGTCTCCTCTTCTCTAATTTGATGATTGATTAGTGATGAACCGACACCGCAAAAAAACTCAATCCTACCAAGTATTTTTACGATAATAATTCCTCAATATTAATGAAAAAGTACTAGTTACACTGACAGATCATTTCTCCTAAAACATGGCATTTTCCCATGTTATAAGTGAAATAATTTGCCAGTAGAATATTAAGGCCTTAACACAAGCTCCTTCCCATAAGTTACTTGTAAGTTAGTTTTGTCTAAGATGTTTGCACTAGAAACTAAAATGGAAGCTTGAAACACTGTACCATCTGTCAAACACGGCAGTGGCTGCATCATGCTGTAGGCGTGTTCCACTTCCAGTGGTACAGACAAAGAAGCTTTGTTGGGAACAAAATGAAGGTCGCCTAACCAAATATTTATAAACCTTCTGAACTTTTCCACTTTTTGGCATCTGACATAATTTTTCTCTTAGTTTGCAGGTTTGGACAAGAACTCGCTGTGGTTTTGGATGCTGTGCAGCTGGAAGAATTTTTGCTCTGACTTTTTTTTTTTTTTTTTTTTTTACTTTCAGACAGTTGATATGATGCATCACTGTGCTAATAAGATGTTGCTTTTACAACTGGGAGCAGCTGATTAGCATCTCCAAAGATCAAACGCTACCTGAACTACGACCCCAAATCCCAAAGAGAAGGAGGAAGTTGAAACCATCCATCGTAACGAACCTGGATCATATCCCACACCCATAATGGTTCAGGTAGAGATTTGAAGAGAAGGTGCAAAAGCAAATGAGATGGATTAGTAGTGATGATGTCATGTTACTATGAAATAACATCTTTGCTGCCCAGATGTTGAGCTGACAGCGTTTCATGGATATCTTCAGATTTGCAACAGGACTGACTGCTACTGGAGATCCTTCCTGCCCACAGCGACACCATCGCTCATTACTCTGGAACCTAATGACTCTCTGAAGATACTTGCATGAGATTTAGGACATTTAAATTCCATTTGGGATAACTGATATTTTTGAATTGTGATGTTATTTATTTCTCTAACACATAATTAACAGATAATAAATGGACTTGTGACATATTTTTTTCTTTGGTGTGCTGGGTATTTCTGAGGCGGGTCTTTTATTTGAATCCACATGAGGCCGCACATACAGTGTTATTTTAAACATGCCACACCAATAGAGGGCAGTGTAGCGCAAATTTAACACTTATGTCAGCCAATTAGACTGTTTCAAAACAATCACAACTTCCTGTTAAACATGGCACCAGGAGCTTCATTTGTATTGACAGTTATAAAAGGTTAGACTACTTTCAGATAGTGTATTAGAATATACTGTAAAGTTAATAAAACACAAAATGATGTTGAATGGGAATCCTGTCAATGCAAGTATGCCGATGGATCGCCACATTATTTGTCACAAACTACAATGCGCCCGACCCTAAGTCTCTGTTTTCAAACACAAAACCCAAATTCCTCAAGTCACTTTTATTACTACAAATTTTTTGTGATATTAAACTGAGTGTGGATGAAAGGCCAAACCAAATAAAAATGTATTTGTTTTCCTATATGTCATGTTACATAGAGTCTAGCCTTGAGGTCTACGGACGCATCAGACATTCAGCCACGTCATCCATCACTAGTTGCAGCTATCTTCATATTATGAACATATGAAAAAAACAAACAAACAAAACAACAACACGTTACTCTGGAACCTATGTAGCCGATTCTAATCTTGAAACAAACAAGTTAGGCAAGAGGATGAGCATGTGTCTGAAACGGAGCCAACCTGGCTTTGCAGCCAATCCGTCTGGTGTTTATCTTCTTTCATAGAGATCCTCAGGCTGTAGGTAAATAACAAGCGGATCATGCGTGGTTGCATTCATCTGCATGTTGGTTACGTCTGCGGTCCTGAACTGGTTCCAATCCACTGCCAGACACCATTGTTTTTTTTTTGGTGTACCTTTGCTTGTTCAAGGCCAGTCTGGGAGCCACTCATGCTATTTGTGTTTCTTTAGAAGACCTCAGGGAAGAACAACACAGACTGTCAGATTAGCCACCTAATCTCATCAATTACTGTGTATCGGTGAAGCAGAAACCATGTTTTTATAGCTGCCGTCTTGCTGGTGCCAGCAGTTTGTTAATTTGCCACAGATGCAGTCGCAACTGTTGCTGGCAGTAAAATAAAATAAATTATATGGTTAGAATTTTTAAATTAGCATGCAGGACGAGTACTTCCAAACTGTCGTTAAAACATTTTATGATTTCAAACCGAGGTAATGATGATACTGACTTATTTTATGATTCGATGTATATTTATTTGCCATGTATTCCCTTTATTTTTTTTCTCAGACTGAAGACTGTTAGCATGCCATTGGACTGCCGTGACATGCTAACAGCTCCAAACCGGGGTAGCAGAGACGATATTCCACAGCAACATCAGTTGTTAGCAAACACTGCTGATCCAGCTCATTTGTTTTTGCTGTTCCTCTTTAAATTCTTCCAGCTGCAGCAAAGAACTGTGTAAACATGCAACGCCTTGACTAAAAAAAAAAAAAAAAAAAATTAACTAAAGCCTAAAAAAGAACAAATCAGAGCCAGGTCATTTTATACAAGTGAGATTTTGAAAAAAAATTCCAATCCATTTAAAATATGAACCCAACCATTACCACACGGCAGCATTTTTTACTTGTTCAGTTTAGTTTGTTTGTAAAATCCACTATAGATTACAGATCGCTGGCTCTACAATTTGCTCTTTATAGCCTCACAAAACCCCTTCAGAAATACACCAAGTGCACTGAGAGAACCTGATTTTTTTCCACAGTAACATGAATACAACTCAACACTTTTGTATATCTGTTTCCACTTTACTAAACAGTTGTCAGTTCCTTCCCGAGAAACGGTTGAGAGGGTAAACATCGTAGAGACGGTGTTTTGCATACTGCAAAGCGGGTGAGAAGGTACCTATGTTGAGGGTGAGGGACGTTTCCATGGTGCCGAACTGGTGAATCTTGGTCTGCATCAGACTAGCGCGGTTGTAGCGCATGGCCGGCATCGTTTGAGACTTCCTGTCTGAGGAGAAGAGCTTCGACACGCATCCGTCCTGGCTCCTGAAACGGAAGGCAGGAAGGATTTTTTGGTTAATTTGCAGATGTAATGAGAATTTCTTTTTTCACCAACAGAAGGACAAAAGAAGAGAACAGAGCTGAAAAAGGTCGAATGTGTCCAGTTTTTTTTATTTACACTCTTTCTGGTATTCCTTATGCAATCGCTTTTATTTTAATATCATTGATGTGGAGTTTGTCAAAATTGATTAATTTTGTTAAGTCAAAAGGTTATTTGACAATTGCACAATTAGATGCAATTTCAAATTTGAAATGTTAAATTTATTTCTGACATTTCAAAAATAAATTCTCTTAATGAAAACGCAGCAATTTCGGAAAAAAAATTACTTGCTTTTTTTAAAAAAAATTTAGAGGTGGGTTGTTTTTTTTGGCGATATCAAAAATATGTTTATTTGGCAAAACTGCAACGGTAAGTTTTTATTACATCATACGAGTCGTGATCAACAACCGCATGTTGCCACCTATGCAAACCATGAAGAAGAAAAAAACAGGAAGTAGTTTGGAGGATGATGGTGCAGCATGTCTTTGTTTTTTAATGACTTATTGCATGAACAAACTTATTCACGTGTGATTTTAAATGCCTTTCTTATTTAATGGAAAGACCACAACTGAGAATTTGTGGGGGTTTTCACAAATCCTCAGCAGAATATCAACAACATTTTTCACGTTTGTCATTAAAACGTAGCTACATTCAGCTGAGCATTAATGATCCTGAAAGTGTCTGCTGTCAAGTCATCCTACTGGACCCGAGATGAACAAAGAAGGACATATGAGTGGAGAGAACACTCATAAGTGAAAAGATTCCAGAGAGAAACCCAGTGTGGAAAATCATGTTTTACCTCCCAAGTAAAGTCAAGCTTTTTTTGTAAACTCAGTTAAGATGTCATCTGTTGACAAATTGGCCCGTAGTACTAACCCTGAGATCAGATGACATGTTGACAGATGCGGCTGATATGACTAAGCTATAGTTAAGTTAGAGTGCTGCCGCCTTACCTGCCAATGCTTCTCTTTCCAATGTATCGAAACTGGATAATACAAGTCCTGGAGGGGGGAAAAAACATGGAGGTTACCTCTTAAATTCACTGTTAATTCATTGCATAACAGAGAACAAGTTTTTCCCTGCTGGTGGCAGAGAAAACAACGTGAACAAAGATTAGGCGTGATGGGACAGGTTCCTAGTTTCGCTATAAGTTCAGTGGGTGTAAACAGGCTAACATGGAGCGAGTTGGTTCTGCTTTCACGTTCTACTCACTCCAACAAGCTGAGGAAATTCATGATGTCCTGAGGGCTGATTTTGCTCCAGTAGGCCATCAGAGTCTCTGGAAGACAGTGTGAGTTCATGAGGCGACACTGAAGTGTATTCTGAATGGTGTGTGTTGGTCAGTGACTGACCTTCTGATAAGGTCTTCACAATGTGCAGGAAGGAGAACAGGAGGCCCTTGATCTCATAGAGCCCCAGCCTGCCGGCGGGGGGCCCCGCGCTGCTGCTCATGGTGGAGCCGCGGCGCTGCAGCTGAAAGCACACACAGGAGCACACGGTCACCGCGGTGACGATGGCACTCGAGGTGCGTGGGCGACAAATCAGCACCGCTCGCAGCTGTAGCGTGGTCGGACGGCGTTCATAAAAACAGTTTGTTCTGTGTTGGAATGTAAACCATAAAGCGCGCTCGGCACTGCTGCCTGCATTCCTCCGGCTTCAAACACGCAGGAGGGACTCTGCTGTCATCACAACAGTCGGATCGCTTCTGTTTTTACTGGATTTCCAACAACCTGCTGGCACCCTCACCAGGTCAATAAATCTGTCATCAAACGCTAACAAGCTGAAATAATATTCAAAAACTAGCAGCTAATGACAAAGTAAAGCCTGGTGGCCCACCAGGCAGATAATACTGGATTGTGAATCAGGATGCATATCTGGTAATATGCATACATACATTGAATTTCCCATGGAATACCAGCCTTCAACAATTGGAGGGTCTGCGCTCAATACGGCCCAGCGTTTGATATTGTAATGAAGAAGCAGGAAGTACACGGGATTTGTTCCTGAATTATCGCCATCAGGTGGAAAAACGCCACCATGTTATCTCTGCCAAAGACAAGCAGCTTACTCTGCTGTTGAGTGTTGTTTAGTGTCGTTTATTGGACTGGATAAATGGAGATCAAACTACAATAGAAAACCTCAACAGCTGGTCACCAGCTTGGTCACACACTGCTGTGGGACGGCTGTGTCTCAAGTCTGCCGATGTGATTGTGTTGGTCATTCTGGTTCGATACCCACAAGTCCTCAATGAGTACAGAGGACGGTAGTGTGTCCAGGCTGTTAGGTCCTTGCCTGTCCTAAAATCTGGAAGTAGACTGTAACAAACTGTTTGGACTGGACTTCAGTCCAGGAAATGAGGTAGTCACTGACTCTCTCTCTACTTTAAGACTTCCTCCACTGATGTCAAGCTTTAAAGGAAATCTAACTTCAAACCATAAGTTGGATCAATTTTAATACTTTAAAAATCTTCACCACTGTTTGACCTTATGATTAAAGGTGCATCGAAAAATTGGCAGGCCAATTAATCTAACCCAATTTTCTTAACTTTGGGAGATCTGTGATCGGCCGATACTTCTACATAAAATCTATCTAATCTATCTGGAAATCAGCCAATGTTCCCTTTTGCTCTGCTGTGACAGAGAGCTTACTGACCTGCCCAGTGGTTAACAATAATCACCATATTATTGCTAACTTAAAAGTAACCATAAAGATTTTGGAAACTGTAATTTGGGGGGAAAAAAAGAGAGAGAAAAATTCTTACAATTTAAAAACTATTCCAGATAAAAAGCCAGTTTCCAGAAATGTAGCTTCTCTGGTTCCCGCAGAATCTGTGACATACGTCACAAAGCTGAAACGCAGATTAAGACAAATCAGAATCCCACATCTTTGTTTGTAAAGAATTAATCCCATGTGCAAACACATCCGGACTCCTTAAAAACCAGTCCGAAACACAGGCATGGTGGTGAAATGAAAACATTTCTTCAACCTTTTTAGTGGGATTTAGAATTATTATTTATTATTATTTTCTGAACTTTTGGGGTGAGAAAGTAGAGCACAAAACTCCACCATAATTTTTGTGAAGTAACCTACTTTCCGACCCACAAATAAAAATTGAGAGTGCTGTACGCCAGGCAAGATACGTTAAAATAAAAAATTAAATAATGCTAAAATAATAAATAAATAAATAAAAATACATTTATTAATTTAATTCAGAATTAGATTCAACATAGCTCCCAAACAGCTCAATTAATATGTTTTGCAATCATTCCAGCCCTGTAAAAAATTTTTATATATATATATATTTATATATATATTTGTAACGGGTTTTTTTACCCTTTCGAACAGCAATTTGACAGGAACGAGGATGGAGAGAGAAGGGGAGACATGCAGCAAATAAGTTGAGACTCGGAATCGAACCCTGGAAAACCTGCATTGACAAGCAGAAGTTAACATCTACAGTTTTCCTCATTTTGCTCTTGGGGATTCAGCCAATCAAACCCAAGAAAAAAAACGATAGTCCTCTTGGATTGGCTGTTTTACAAATCCCTGCCAATAATGTGTCAACTAGCATTGCGTCTCAGTATTTCAGTTTCCCAATCTGTGTTTTCTTTCACATATATCAGACATGCTCCATATGACTTGTGCATGGAAAGGTTAAAAATAACTGAAATAAGTAAATGTAAACAAGTGTAAAAAAATAATAATTGGAGAATATGTGAATACAGATACTGAACCGCAAACAGACAGGACTCAACATAGGTCTAATAGTGCAGCTTTTATTTAAACCGTGGCTGTTAAGCAGCATACATTTTTGTGTAGGCAGCAAATTCAGAGGAAAAGTGTAAAGACTCTGAGCATTGATTCTTGTTCCAACCTGTTTTCCAGGAATTTCGGTTTTACTTGGTAACCGTAGAATAACTTGGAATGTGGTGGCGCCTTCTCTTCACTGCATTTAAACTAAAGCCCTGTTAAAAATGTAATGAATATGACTCCGAAGCCGTCATATGTTAACCAGAATGCGGGTCTAGTTGATGTTCTTCTATGCTAATAAAAAACCCTGGCAAAAATAAATAAATAAATATTAATATCGTGTTGGCTGTTAACCACTGAACTTTACTGAAGAACTTGCCAATGTTTTTCTGCTCAGAGGTGGGACACTTGAAACAAACCAAGCTGCAGTTCTGTCTTGTTTAATGAACCCACAGGAATGATAAAGGCTTAGTCTTGTTGGTCTGAGCTCTGCAGAGGATGAGCTTTCTTAAACTGCTACTCCAAAAGATACAACTATGTCTTTCCAAGTGGATCCGACACAGAGAACAGACAGGATCAGAGTGTTTAGGCAGCTGGAGGAGGGGAAGCCCTTTGTCTTTAGGCAGTTTGAGTCAATTACATTTTTATTGCTCCTGAATATCAAATAAGTACTGGCATCACACTTACACCAGTTCCACATCAACATTGAAGTTTTACAATTATTCCTGCAGAACTTCAACACACTGTGAATAAGGTGGGACTGTAAAGCTTTAAATAATACAAGATGTAGCAATAATAGTTTTATTGTATAAAAACTGCACAGTGTGTGGGGGGAGAATAAAACGCTAAGAAAAAAAAATGTTTTTACAAAAACCACAACATTTTGCTTTCTGAGTCAATGATATGAAAAATTTAATATTTAAACAAGGTATATATTTAGATAAGATAAAAAAAAAATCATAAAAACGTGACATTGCATGTGATAGTGAGAGATTGTCCACATCTGGAAGGCTCTCTGTGCTCTCATTTTATAAAATGTGTTCTAGTAGACTGAGTGTGGTCCTGTAACCGCTCTGTGAGGGATTCCATGAATAGGACTTTAATTTCTCATGTCACTCTTGTTTGTATCAGTGGATTGATGTGAAACCTTCTCACCTCCATGCTGTCTGCTGCTCCTGAGTCCATAAACAGAGAGCCTCTGGAGTCCTCTCTCCTCACAGCTTGGCCGTTCAGCAGAGCGAGACCTGCAGCCGGAGCAGCACACAGCATAATGTCAGTCTGCAGCACACCGGCTCTCTGGAGACACAGCAGAGCTTTCCAGTGCAGCAGTTTAAACTTTACACAAAGCACCGTGTGACTCCGACTATGTAAACATAGACGGCAGAAAACAGAAGGTGGTGAAGCACATGAAAGATTTAAAGTTGAAGATGATGATACTTTGATTTTCTTTGTCGTTTGCAACTAAACAGGCGCCACGGCCCATTAAACATTAAAAGATGAGGGGTTGTTTTTATATTTTTTTTTTAAGGAAGCAACATTCTGATTGAGACGTCATTATGACCGAGAAAAACGCTGTAATCGTGCAGCGCCTTTCAGACGCTAAATAAATGACAGCGAGGAAATCGCAAATAGCGCTAAACGCAGAGGGCGCCTGTGCTTTTTACCCAATCAGCAAGCCAATCAGCGTCTTGCCTAATGAACCGTCATCACCGCTGTCTACAAAACTGATCAAACCACACCAATGTCCGCTGTATTTGAACATTGGCATACTTCCTTTTGATATTAATGTGGGATCTGCGCCCTTTCTATGCTGCTACTTTCATCTCATGTCACCAGTGAGTGATGCACGAATCAAGAAGTCTTTAATGTGATAGAGGAGTCTGCCCTGGGAAAGTTCTATATGCGGAGCAACTAATGCCAAGAAGAAACGAGCAGTAATGTAGCGCGCACGCACTTGTCTGGTGCCCAGCTGTGGCTTTTACACTGAGTGCTGCTAATGCATTAAGTTGTGTGTTGCGTAAATGCAGCTGCGGTGCTGTGGGAGCCCCTTGTGGTGATGACACCAGGCAGGAGATGTGTAAACAGGAAGAGGTCGGCCGGTCAGGTTGTGGCTCTCCACTCACCGTGGTCTTTCTCCATGACCGTGCTGATCCTCCGGCTGTCCGTGGAGCTGCTCGGTATCAGCTCGTCTCTGGAGCCCTGCGGACCGCAGAGACAGATTCACACAGAGATACGGAGACTTCAGGTTCTACTCCACTCAACCGGACTTTAGCGCAACGAAAATGGAAAAATGTTTGCATTTGACTGCAGAAGCATTTTGTTCTAATACTTTGGATGTCTGAAACAACACATGTACCTTAGTGCTCACATACAGCTGCTATTCAAATGGTTCAACCCCCATTATCAATTACAGGGTTTCCTCCTGTGTTACGCTGGACAAAAGACAAAAAAAAAAAAAGTCTGGGGTTTTTCAACTGTTTGATGAGCTGAATCCTAAAGTCACATTGGTTTTGTTCAATCAGATCAACTTTCTGAAACTATGGAGCAACATGAGCATCAAACTGCAGGACTTGTTCTCACATCTGGATCAGTTTCCTGAGACTCTGATCAATGAGTGATGATCAGGAGGAGAGATTCCATCAGGACAGAAAAGAGACGGAGAATTTTACACAATGAAGACGTAATGTTCAGTTCACATGTACTCAACCTTATCAGTGCTTATTATTCAATCTACAGAAATCCAAGTTTGTAACATTTAATGAATACACTCTGTTAGAAAACTTTTTTTTTTTCTCCTAAAACCTTTTTATAATATTAGCAAAAATGAACTGATAATGTCACAAAATGGCATCAATTTAGTCAGAAGATCAGATTTCTCTAAATCAAATTAGAATAAAAACCTCCTCTGATCGGGGAAAATTCATGTCGTTTTAGGATTCAGTGTTGCAAAATAGTCCTAATTCAGTTGAAAAAACATAGACAACTTCCAGGAAATATTTATTTGTAACCCAGTGTTGTCAGCCTGGTGGGCTGCCAGGCTTTACTTAGCCCCTGCCAGGCTAAAGCGAGGCTACAGTTAATGCATTGAACTCTGCGCAAGAAGGAAGAACAGTCTGCATACACTGAGATACACTGAGATATGTGTATGCAGACTGAGATATGGTTAATATTTCTGTATTGGTTAACATATTTTCAGATCTTATCACTGAATATAATATATTAATTAGTCTTGTATCTTGTTTTGTTCATTGTATGGAACCACAGATGGAAATTAGCATTTTGCTACATCCAGTATATTTATGACAACATTGAACATTCATCTATATGCACTGTCCCATTTACATGAAAATGAGTGACTCAATCAAATTGTGGATTATTGACTCAATGAGATGATGTCACTGGGACTCAAACAACAGCAGACCTTGCTCCAGAGGATTATAGATGGGGGGGCAATGGCTTACCTTAGGGGGACACGGGATGTTATTTTACTGTAAACAAACCTTTATGTAAAATTTCAAATAAAATAACCATGCTTATTAATACAAAATAAATAATTATGTAAACAGTGATATGTAGAGAATGCTGAGTAATTGTGCTCAGATTTGCATAAACACAGAATGTCGAGAAAAGAGAACAAAAGTCAAGATGTCGCAGTGACTTAGTCAGAGACCAGACCAGATATCAAACCATCAACATTCTGTTTCACAACTGAATGTCAGTAAACCTCAACTCAATGAGGCAACACTGAACAGGAAGGAGCCCACAGATGCTGCTGATAAGGTGATACGGAACATGGTTATGGCAAGCTGTTGCTGCAAAAGTTGGTTTGTAACAAGCTGTCATCACATTTTTGCGATCATTTGATTCCGACAGTGCTTCTGTATTTAGCATCAGCTTTTGTCTTTTCAATAGCAGACGTCGAATGTAACTCATCTGATGCTGCCATAATGCTAATATAAAAACCTCAGCCAAGAAAGAGGAGGAACTCAGGTTGCCATGACTATGCATCATAAATCTGTGGCATCATGTTCAGGTTTCTCTTCATTTGAAGAAATCTGGTTTGGACATAAACTTATAATAAAAAATGTAGCATAAAACTTAAAACAATGGAAACCGTGGTACTGTGATATTTCAGGGTAAGTTTAATCAATAATAACAGAACAACATGTCAGAGTGTAACAAGGCCAATGAACTCACATTCAGACCAAGTCCAAGACTTGACATCTGCAGCCGGGCCGACAGCTGCTTCAGGTTCTGGTAGAGCAGCTCGTAAAGCGGCAGGTACAGCGTGCAGATCCTGGCCTGCTGGTTCTGAGACGTTCAAAAAGAGCAGATCAGCACTTCACTTTGGTCTTAAAAGGACAACCGAGTATACGGCTAAACAGGCATTTAACACATTTCTTACATACAAAGAAATGATCAAAATCATGCAAAAAGTTTCAGTTATCAACTTCTCAAAGCACTATAAAGAGAACAAGAAAGGAGACGCTGGCTGATTTTCAGACCTTTGCGGAGGCAGAGAAGATTGGCTGATTTCTCAAAATTAACTAAATCTTGGCCAAATAATTGAGAAGTATATGTGCTTCAAATGTTTTTATATGAAGTCTGAAACCTTAGAAAAAATGTATAGTAGAAATATGTAGTAAATTATGTAAGCCAAAAAACCCCAATAAGAATAAAAAATCTAAAGAGCCCCCAAAAAATACATACTGACCTCTTTTCAATGTGACAACAAAAACAAAAAGCAGCAGAATAATTTATTTTAATTTGCTTTCTAAGGAGAGTCACACAGCTTGTCCTTAGCAAGGAAAACAACATTGGCAATGTTTCATTTTGTTTTTCAGAAACAATTGCAGAAAACAAGAAGACAGTAAAAAAAAAAAAAAAAAAAAAAAAAAAAAAAAAAAAAAAAAAAAAAAAAAAAAAAAAAAAAAAAAAAAAAATGAAAAAAAAAAAAAAAAAAAAAAAAAAAAAAAAAAAAAAAAAAAAGTGTTTTTTAAAAAAAAAAAAAAAAAAAAAAAAAAAAAC
>CAEFZY010022555.1:0-12353 GCA_903066815.1 Brachyrhaphis roseni | reverse complement strand
TTCTCAAATGATTTAATTACAATAGAAGTGAGCGCTACTGGGCGATAATCGTTATCAGTCTGAGGACAGGCAATTTTTGGAACTGGAATGACAATTGATTTCTTCCAAATGTCTGGAACTAAATGAGTGTCTATTGAGATCTGAAAGAGTCTAAGCCAAATTGGAGAAAGTTCCTCTGCAAAGTTCTTGAGAAGGAAAGCAGACATATTGTCCGGGCCAGTTGCTTTACGTACCTTTGAAGACCCTGAGTACTGAATGCAAATCAATTACAATTCTGCTCTCAGCTCCACAATTTACATTCTCCAAAGTTTGCCAACACTCCCTAGAATCATCTGTTTCAAACCGTAAATAAAAACTGTTTAAGTCATTTGCTTTTGCGTTCTCATTTAGTGCAGCCAGGGCCTTCCGCTTGGAAGCCATATTGGTCATGGCTCGGATAGAGTCCCACAGTCCCTTGGTGTTTGAATCAGAGAGTTCACGTTCCACCCGCTCCTTATGCTGCCGCCGTGCTGTTCTCAGCAGCTGATTGAGATCCTTTTGTGCTGCTCTAACACCAGCCTTGTCCCCTGCCTTAAAGGCAGATCTTTTCCTGGCAATGCACTCCCTTATTTCCTTTGTTATATATCGTTTGTTATTTTGATACTTCTTTACTGTCTTTTGAGGTATAATAGAGTCCACACAGAAGGAAATGTAGGCAGTGACTGCCTCCGTGATATAGTTGAGATTTGCATCCAAGAAAAACATGTCCCAGTTTGTATTAAGAAAGCAACAACTCAGCTCCTCCATTTTTTCCTGGGACCACACCTTCAGCTGGAGGAGCTCAGGCTTATTTGACTTAAAAACAGACCGATATGCAGGGAGTAAATGAACCATATTATGATCTGAATTGCCAAGAGGTGGTCTAGCTCTGGCTGAGTATGCATCTTTGATATTGCCATAACATTTATCCAGGATGTTAGAGTTTCTTGTACTGCACTTCACATACTGGAAAAAAAACAGGCAGAACCTTGTCTAAACTGCAGTGGAAGGTGTTCTTCATCTCATAAAGATGCTCTTATGTTGAACATCTTCAACATAAGATAAAGAACAATCTGTACTCCCCCACCCCACTATTAACATGTTGAACATAAAATGTTCAACACAAGATGTTCAACAAAATCTTCATAGCATGAATTTGTTCTTCACCATATGAGGACGCTCCTACGTTGAACATCTTCAGCACAAGAATTTGTTCAACTTCTTATGCTGAAGATCTCATGTAGGACAGTATGTGCAAATGTACAAAGAAGCATCTGTTGGGCAGTGAAACGTCTACTCATGGCGTCAGCAAGGAACCATCTAGGGATACTCAGATTCAGCATACCTTCATATCCTCTATACTTAATTTGTTTCTTTTTTTTGTTTTTTGTTTCCCCACCAGGGGGCTTTTTGCGGGCTCTAGTGTCCCTTATTTGATAGTAGGCTGACAGGAAGGGGGTAAGGAGACGGGGGAAAACATGCGGCAAATATCGTCGGATCCAGGAGTCGAACCTGTGACGGCCGCATCGAGGACTCAAGGCCTCCAAATGTGGGTTGTGCTAACCCCTACGCCACCACGGCACGCCCCACTTAATTTGTTTTTATTATGTCTGAGATTGTTTTCTGTTGTGTTTGGGAGCTTGATGTGATGTGAGGGGTTAGCTGCAGATTGAGAGGGTAGGTGCAGGTCAAATGTAAGTTCAATTTGTACATCAATTGAGTTTCTTTGATATGTGTGTATATGTGTGGGGGGTAGGGGGGTGCAGGTGTGTGTGGGGGGTGGTGTGTGTGTGTGTATGTATTAGGGAGAATTTGTGTGTGACCTTTGAACTCTTTCTCTGGTGCTTAAATGCTTTGATAATTCACGGGTCCAAAATGACCCATAAGACAATCCTTGTACCCTAGTGGTGTACAGTCCACAAGGAAATATAAACAAGAACAAAGAATCACTTTTCTAATGATGGGGTCAATTTAGAAAAAGTCATAAAAATTCAAATCAGAAAAAGATATTTTAAGGTATTTTTCTACAGCAAAACATGCCAGTGGGTCACTTTTGACCCACAAGACAACACAAGGGTTAAAGTTTTGCACACCATAATCTTTCCTCTACTGACTGAACAAGAAATTTACAGGATGAACTGGCCTAACTATCTTCAGTCCAACCTTCATCTTCACCTTCCTCCTCCTCATCCATATTGCTTTTTGATTCTAGACCCTTTTCTGAATATTCCATTTCTATATCTCTTTCTTCGTTTTCGGTTTGAGAACCAATAACACACAGATTTATTCCTTTTTACGGAATATTCAAAACCAAAGTGCACAAAATTACATAAGTAGCCTAATCAAGCTCATCCATTCACACATTAAACACCAAGTTAACGCCTTTATTTTTTTTTATTTAGAATCATATGGACCTTTCTTCAGTGTGAAACCAGTGTGAAACAATGTGCTTTAACTCCAACCCGACAGCATTCTTCTGATCGGGAGAACAATTTTCCTGCAACAGATCTCTCACCAACAATTCATCCCTGATGAACAGAGGTATATTTGCAATCATGATTTTTTTAGCAGGAATACTCAATAGGAAAAATTGACAAAAAGACACCATTCACAGCAATGCCCTTTGTTTGCCTTTTCCACACTGTGAACAAAAATGACCACAGCGCTGTTCATTGAGCAGCAGATTTAATGCTACAACCTACAACTTCTCCCACCGCCAAACTGCACTCCTTCACAGTAGGTGAGAGACTACTGGGTATGATCTGCCTCGTAACTTTGGTAAAATCCATTCCCAGCATTTTGCACCAAAAGGCAAAATTTTGGTTGTCACACACAGAAATGTAATCAATTAATGTAACTCCACAAAACACAATAATCTAAGGATAATACCCAGAAAAAAAATTTGAGATAAAAAAGCAAAGATAGAAATTCTCAATCTCCCAGTCCAATCACCATATGCACATCCTCCAACTCCCAGCATGCAGTGTGAAAGAAAGAAAGAGAAACAGAGAGATGGAACTAAACCAAAATATGACGCGACTCCACCCTGCTTCCCCCTAGCAGCAGCTAGAGCGAAGCAGGATCCCATCAGTCCTATCAGTCCTGTGACTGATTTCTATCAGTCACACATCCCAGATGATTCACACCTGACTCAAACTTACAACAAACGACAATATGGAAGATGTTAAACAGAAGCTAAAAAGGGGAGAACACAGTTTTCTCAAATGATGGTCTAAAAAAGAAAACAGTAAAATCTTAATTAAAATATGTGAGGTTTAATTCTGCCTCGTGCCTCTAATTAATATTAATCATTCGGGTTGGATCAGACACAAACTCAGTCAGGTTGGAATTTCAGGCCTGATCTAAACCGGCACAAATTTCACCTCCAGATGAAATTTGGAGGTGAAATTTGTGCTGCTCTGTTCAGATCAGAGCAGGCGAGTCGTTCATAATTTAAGTGAAATCATTTAATTTCATTCTGTTGACGCCTGACACAGTGGAATTGAGCAGACTATCTTTTCTAACTAAACTGCTCTAGAGAGGTTAAAATTAAATGGTACAGTAGTGAAAGGTGGGGAACATAAACGTGAACATCCTCTCTTTGTAGTATGAATCCCCGGTTATTGGGATTTTACCACAGTCCAAATGACAGATATGACTGATTAGTTCACTAGGAAGCCTCATCAGTAATCTGTCTGCCAATCAAATGTGACCTTTTAGAAGTAGCTTGATGAATTAACATGTTCACAGGAAGATCTAATACCAGCTTTTCATTCCTCAGTCGAATGTTGAGGGAATTCAGGTCGACTTGTCCTACTGCATCTGAACATGTGAAAATATTTTGATGTGTTGTGTTCATACAGATCAGGGAAAACAGACGCCAATGCTGACTGTCAAACCTGGTCATACAGGGCAGACATGCAGAGATTGAAACAGAACCAGCAGAAAAATAGACCGATGCAAAACATAGGAGCAAACTGTTTGTAAGGAATTACCTCCATCTTTACCCAGATGCCTTCGTTCTGATCCTGGATGTCCTCCAACAGTTTTTTCATCAGAGAAGCACATCCACGCCCATCCACCAGGGGCGCTGTCAGCTGGGGGGAGCCATCCACAGACCTCCTGCTCTGCTCCTCTCCTGACAGCAGGTCACTCAAGGGCCCTGATTCTATGCTGTCTTCGAATGACGGAGCAACATCACTAGAGGAGGAGCTGAAGCAGCTCACTGAGGTTTGTCTATGAGGATGCTGATGAAGAGTTCACAGGAACATGTCACTTCACCAGGAAATGATTTGCTTCTTGATACTTATTAACACAAAATATGCTGTCATACCAGTGACAGCAGGGGAGATGGACCGTAATCCCCGCTACCCACTATGTTTCTTGTGTTGACTCCACTTTCTCCGGCATCCCAGTCTATGTTAAGCTCTGATAGCTCCCAGTCATCCACATCCTGCAGACCTCTCTGCTTCTGCTGTGAACAGGTTCAACAAAAACATCAGAAACCAATTTCAACATGTTGTGTTATGGTCAATGAGCCACAGTTCTGTACTGACCAGGGTGCTGGACTGCATCAGATTTTCTAGTTTCACAGCCAGCATCTCAGTTTCATGGAGCTGAGCAGGGAGAGCCAGGAACTCATCTGACCCATACCAGTGCTCTCTGGACTGGATCCTTCCTGATGGAACCTGGGAGCCCTTCTGCACAAGACAGGAGAATCAACATTTCATTGTCTTTTTTCACATGTACAGTAATTCACTCTGAGAAAGGACCAGTCAACAAAGAAAAAGTATGGTAAGACTTTATTTGACACTGCCATAAGCATGATATAACACCTGTCATGAAGATGACGTTTTCATGAATGTTTATGATTGTTGTCATGATGTGTCATTCAGTAAATAATGACACTTTTAATGCAAAGTTGACAATTTTAATGGACTTTCAATACAAGATTTAATTAAACTTTACTTGAAAAGTATCATTACTGATTGCAAAGTTGCAATAAAAGTGCATGCTTTTAATGCACTTTTATTGCAAATTTGCTTTAAAAATGTCATCATTTACCAATTGACTCTTCATGACAACAGTCGTAAACATTCATGAAAACTCCCGTCTTCATGACATGTGTTATGTCATGTTTATGACAGTGTCATGTCAGTCTTATGCACACCCCGTCAAATAAAGTATTACCAAAAGGACTTATAATCAAGTACTTAGTAATGAACCTGATAATCTCAGTGTGTTTATTTCAACACCAACAACCTTTTTTTTCTTTATGTATTTTTCAGAAAATATTTACAGAACTTACTTTACTGGTTTTGAACATGCAAGGAGAAAATCACACTTCAAGTCATTTAAGAAAAAAATGCTCATATGAAGAACAGATGATGCAAACAAAAACTAATCTGTTGAATTTATTAATTAAGAAGTATTAGTATGAGTGTCTGTCACACAATTTTCTTGACTGAGAAGAGAAAAATTTACTTGAACAAGAAATGGTGTCAAAAGGTGCATGTCTTTTGTACATTAAAGAACTGTATAATTTTAAGGCTGCTTTGAAAAAAAACTCCACAAGTAAAACCTATAAATAGTTTTATAAGCACCATGACAGTAAAAACTGAATATTTAATAGAAATAAAAACTATTTCTGGCTCCTACAAAGAAATAGTCACCTTGTGACCCTGCCGGTTCACTGTCCATCCTGCATTCCTGCTTCCACCCCGCTGAGCATCAGATTCCTCTCCAGATGCCTCCAAGTCTGAGGACAGAAGCTGCTCTGAAATGGGGGAGGGCAGGGAGGAGTCCGAGTCACCCGTACTGACTGCATATGTCCTCTTCTGCCTCCTTTCTGTTTGGGTGGATATTTTATCCAAAGACATCAGGCAGCAGACGGGCAGGCTGGCATTGGTGCCAGAACCTTCCTCGGGTTTTCTATGTGTTGAGCTCACATGGTGGTTTTTGAGATTGTGCTCAATTGTTCTCTGTAATCAAAATCTTTAGTTAGAGATGACAACTTAAAAAGTGGAAGCAATGGTCAATCGTTTTCAAAAAGAAATTTTCCAAAGTGCAGCTGGGAAGAGAAACGTCTGTTAAGCCTTTTATCATCTAGAAGAAACCACCTGCAATGGATTTGATTCATTGTTTCTATTTTCACATTAAAAATAAAATATGATGTCACCCATCGAAGTTAGAAATTTGACCAAAATTTAATAGTAGAAAAAAAAAGTTTCTATTTTCTTTGCTAGGGGAAATACATCTATTTGTTTTGTTCTCTATTTTGAAATGTCCAACGAACCATAATCTGTCCACCAAGACAGGAAACCTGGGTTTAATAATAATAATAATAATAAAAAGAATTATGTCAGAACAAAACTTTCCAGCTATTAGGATTTTTTTTTTTCTTTTCTTAGTCATTCATAAAAGGTTTAATTTTAAATGTGGTCAATTAAATAACACAAACCACCCATATATGATTATGATTAGCTTAATTTCTGCCTAAATACAGCCCCTGGCAAAAAGTGCAGTAACTACCATACAAAGATGAGTTATTTTAAAAATAATTAATGAAAATTTTAAAAGCTCACTAGGGGGTTAAAAAGTGTAAAACTGATTTATACAAGAAAATAATTTAAGTCCATGTGTTGATGAATACATCTCATGGGTGTTTGATTATAAAAGCAATATTCAACCAAACCCTGTTCTGGACCAAAACATCATCAGAAGAAAACACTTTAATTTGAATCTCATTCAGTAAAATAAATATTTGAACCATTACAATAGATTGGATTGGTTATGTGGCCAAGTGTCAGTTACAGATGGATTATGTATGCAAAGCTTTTCAATCTCTCCATTCCAAACTTTTCACTTTCATGAGTAAAGCCAAAGAGCTGTCCAAAGAGGTCAGGGACAAGATAGTAGGTCGGGACACAGTTGGAATGTTCTGCTACAGTCAGCAACAAGCTTGGCGAGAGTGATTGAGATTATCATCACACAATCTAAATATAAACCAGTCAGTGACCAATCAGGAGCTCCATGCAAGATGGATGCAATGGGGTAAAAATGATGATCAAAAAAAGAGAAGCGTGTGGATAATCTAAAAGCAGCTGAGATCACATTCGACAATAACACCACTGGTAGAACACGTCACTGAGAAGCTGCAGAGCGTGTCTGTGCAGTCCTGTGTTAAGTTTGCAAGACAACAGCTAGAAAAAAATCAGAGACAACTTGGGAACTATCAGCTTGTGATAGGATGACATCATAGTCAATCTTCTGGGTGTGACCCCAACTTGACGTGTTTGGAGATAGAGAAACGATAAGGTAGGATTGTTTCCTGTCATTCCACGTTCCTCTATCATAAAACACTGGCATCATAAACCTGCAAAGATGAATCCCATTTGAGTTGTCTATTACTGAGAAATTACAAGTAGGGATATCCCAGCAGATGATGAATGGTGATGTTGGAGCACGAGACCCTTATCCACCACACCGAAAGATCACAACCTTAACCAACAATGGAGCCATAGGTTGGTCAGCATAATGAATCAAATTCAAATTAATTTATGGGGCTGTGTATTTGATAAAGGAGCATCAGATACTGGTGGCAGTCGTTACCTCTACATTAAAAGCACAAATGAACATTAAAATTAAAGTTTTTGTTTCCGCCCCCCCCCCCATCAACTGAAAGTAAGTTTGATAAAGAGAGTTTTTTTCATTACAATAATGTGCTTTCCAATTTAGCAAAGAGCATTCAAACATTTATTTTTTACAAAAGGAACATTACCTCAGTGACTAGGCTAGCAGTGAAGATTCCAATCTATTTTAAGTGTAAGTGAAAAGGCTGCATCCTACAAACTGAATAAAAATGTTGGAACCTGTAACTGATTGAGGCTGATTGTTGTTTCAATTTGTGAAGCCTTAAGAAATTCAATTTGTCGTAAAACCATAGAATCTTTAACATAATATTTTTATCAGTTCATGACTATTTATTTTTTTCCTCTCAACATTGAACCATGATTTTTTTTTTCCTCCAAACAATTAACAATTAATTGTTAATGCAAATTTTGTATCAGATCTGTCATTTTTTTTAGTGATCCAAAGTAAAACAACTGATTTAGCACCATGCAGGAGTAATGTTTTTATCAGGGATTATGCAAGTTTGTACAGTAGCGCAATATTTTTAACAGTCATTGAAACAGATAGCATCATCCCCCCACACACAAAAGGCTGGAAAGACAAAATAAATAAATCTGATTTAGTCTGATTTTGTTGTTAATCCTAGCTTAAAAGTCACATTTCCATGTTAAACAAAATGCTAATAAAATAAGAACAAAATCAAAAAGGTATAGAAATTAGCTCAAACCTGAAGACTCTCGCTGGATTGTGGAAGGTTTCTCAGATCAACTGAGTCCAGTTCTAGCCAGAACTTGGATCTGTCTGGAGGATTCACAAGAGAGGGGGTGCTCTGACTCAGCTCAGCCTTATGCTGCAGCTCAGACTGCTGCCTGGACTTCCTGAAACTGCCTCTTGATTTGGTTCCTTTGTTTGAGAATAAGGCTGCTCTCTTGGGAAGGGATGGCTGTGTGGGGGAAGATTCAGTGCTGTGACTTACTGCCTGCAGCGGGCGTTTGGAGCTTTCACTGTATTTGTGCATGTCACTTTGATTTGTGGGTGATTCAGGTGTGGAATGGCTGTGGTGGTCTATGTCACTGGGCAGAGAGGGCTGAGGTAAACTCTTGTGCAGTTCAAGATTTGAATTTGTGGTATGAATGATATCCTGGGAGATGTCCTCCACTGTGGACTCTGTCCTCCGGTCCTCAGGATGGTCACTGGGACTATAGTCGCTCAGCTCAAAGGCAGTGATGCCACAGTCCAGGGAGAAGTAGTCCTGGCTGCAGCGGATCGTCAGCTGACCACAGTCGTCCACCTCTGTGAGAGCATCCAGACGAGTCTGAATACAAATAATTAAATATTTAAGTTCCAGACTGTCAGTAACCAAACCAAGTGAAAGAAACTACCACAATGTTTTTTGACATATCTGATAATGGTTCAAGGAATCCTTCCTTCCACTACATTTTAATTCCAAGTGTACATGGAAATTTAACTTCATCTGAAACCAACCTGGTGCTGGTCCTGGCTGAATGCCTGCAGGATGTCAGTCTGCCGGGTGTAATTTCCGTTAGGATCCTGTAAACCCTGCAGCAGACGTTCTTTCAGAACCAGAACTGAAACTCTCAGCTGGTGCCACAGCAGCTGCACTGTCCTGGAAAAACACAAAAACAAGAACAATGCTTTAATTAAGCCTACTTAAATATTAATTTACACCACAGAATTTATAAATTGCTACAATCATTTCCTTGTGGGAACTCACCTAATGTCTATAATGATGTTTACAGAGTAGGACAGCAACTTCAGGGAGAACTCCGTCTCCAGTAAAGCATGAATCTGCTCCACATGGTCAGAAATGTCCTCACAGATGTCCTAAAGTCATAAACATACATTCAAAAGTGAGCAGAGTGTCGCAAAGCAAATATACACTCACCAGCCCTAGCACATTGTGTGTGTGCAAGTGTGTAATAGAAAAACATCTGCAGAGCAATGCCACTGAAAAAGCAGAAGAGGTGGGAGGGACATTTGACACCAAGCATCCACTTTTAACAATGAGTCAGTTTCATGTGGGACTGACATCAAGTACATTACAGTTTTTCTGTCGCTTAGGTACATTTTTCAAATCAAAAATGAGCATGGTGCAACTGCTTTTGCACATCATCCAAGTGATTATGTACAATTCCCTTCTGTTTTCTACATTATGAATTGCTTATGTCATGTTGATGTCATGTCATGTTGATCAAAATATACCATATGGATCTCCACCCACACATGCAAAATGCCTGAACAAGTTGTCAAAATATGTCAGGCATATATCTATAAATTTCAAAACAGAAGAAGAGTCAGAAGAGGTTGAGGACATAATGCCAGTTTCCATCATACCAACATGATCTGTTGTGGTTTGTGACCCACAGCAGGATTCTGATGGAGTTCCTCTCACCCTGCTCCTCATTCTTTAACCACACTGAGGAATTTTTCTCAACATGGAGTTGGCCAGTATATGACCACATACACAGATGGCTGCTGTGGAGGGTGTGTGTGATGACATCACAGTGACTGCCTAAAGAGGCTGGATAAGACAAAAAGTTTCTTTCTACACTGAATTGAGCGAGAATGTATTCGTAGGGGTATGGATGAGAACTTGTGAAGCAAGAGTTGGGAAGGTCAGGAGGTGTAGGAAGAGGAAGTGCTGTAGAGATAATGACTGGTTTTTAACCTGCCAGTTGCAGAAGTTAAAAATGTAATCAAGACCCAGACATAATTTCTTATTGGAAGATTAAGGCGTGGCATGTCATACAAATTTGAAGCACTTACTCAACCAATAACAGGGTCACCACAGGATTTAGAATTTTTCTGTAAGCTCAAATATATTTGATATTTATGATTTATGAATGTTGAGAGGAAATTCAGAGGATCTTTGACTTTGTCGCTTATGATGGGAACTTGTAATGGGCCATCATACTTAATAGCACTTTTCTGGGCCCTCAAAGATGCTTTACAATGAAATCGGTCGTTCCCATTCACACACACATTCACACACTGATCAAGCTACTGGACGGTAGCCACAGCTGCCCTGGGACAGTCGGACATGCACCGCTCCCATCGGCCCTCTGACCACCAGCGGCAGTCAAGGGTGAAGTGTCTTGTCCAAGGACAGAAGGAAGACAGAATAATTATGTACATTTTCAAACTCCTACCAGCATCGTCACCATCGCTCCACTGGCTGTATCTCAGAATGCAATGTTAATCCCTGAACATTGCATTCTAAGATTAAATACTACAAGCATGCATTGTGGTCACATAAATCCCAGGTAAAACTGTGTGAATTTGTCATTTGGCTTTGTCTCCAAATGGAATTGTCCACATTTCTTTTCTAATCAATATTTTACAATTTCTTCTTTGAAAGTGTGCTCCTCTTCTTAAGCCCCTTCTTAATGATGCTCTTCCAAAGTTTCTTCCCTCGACTTCTTTTTCTAGCAACTGTTCAAGAGACCAGCAACAATTCTAATGATATTATCTTGCATTAGTGGAAACTTCTGGAGATTTGTGAAAGTGCACAACACACGGCAACGGTAACCAGAAATGCAAATTTGAATTATCATACCAGCAGATTTTCTTTGTGGCTAGAGTTTAAAACGAGTGTTATTTGGATTCAGATGTGGTGCAGAATAAGCTGCTTTAATAACACATGATCATAGAGCATAAATATTGTTCCAAGAATATCTTGTTATGTAACAACCTAACTCAGAATGGCAGAGAAATTATTTTTTCTTGATCTTTAACAGCAAAAAACAATCTGCTTCTGAACCAGTTAGGGAACCAGAATGAATTACCTTGGAAACAGGCCTAGGTAAAAAGTAACTGAGTTCAGTAAATCACTAATCCTGCTTAGAGTGCAGCTCCCACATCTCCCCAGTTTTTACACACACTAAGTGGTAATCAGACTCACTATAGTGGCTTGTATTTTTATATGTTTTTGTTTTTTTACACCTGTGCTGCAGATCCTGAGGAAACCTCTGCCTTGTGAATGGCTCCCAAACATGCTAACCTCCACCAGGACGAAGATCCTCTCAACCTCCAGACTGCGTCTCTGGATCACATCTCCTGCCTGCCTGACCTCCTCTACTCTCTCTGGAAATTAAAAAAGGAAACACTGCACCATCATCATACTGCTGTCTGCTGATTTCAGCCATAGCCAGATTCCACATATACAGTAAATTCTGCAGAGTTAAATCAACACTTGCCAAGTCTATTTGGTCCTTATCAGAATTGGTGTTAATTTAACTCTTTTCAGAGTTATTTCAACAAGAAACTGAGCAGTTTTAACACTTGAAAAAGTTATAACTACTCAAACTATTGTTGAAATAACTCTGAAAAGAGTTACACACCAATTCTGATAAGGACCAAATAGACTCGACATAGTATAAATTTAACTCTGCAGAATTTACTGTGTTCCCTCACCAATTCCTCTCCTCCTCCTGTTGCTGCCTCTCTTATTACCGTAATTTCCGGACTATAAGCCGTGACTTTTGTCACACGCTGTCAACCCTGCGGCTTATACAATGATGCGGCTTATTTATGAATTTTTTTTCTAACGGCTCGAGCAGAAAAGGTAAGAGTGAGACAGGGGGAATATATGTGTCGAGGAAGACACAAGTTTAATGTAACTTAACACGTCTCAGTGCTTAGGAGGAAGATTAAGAAGCTCTCAGTGACTTTTACCGGTATGT
>CAEFZY010022554.1:0-15182 GCA_903066815.1 Brachyrhaphis roseni | reverse complement strand
AGATAGATAGATAGATAGATAGATAGATAGATAGATAGATAGATAGATAGATAGATAGATAGATAGATAGATAGGTTTCCAGCAGTTTTCAGTTTCCAGTTGCCCAGTAGGTGGCAGTAATGCTCCATTAGGTTGTTTGCCAACCGCCATTGGACAAAAGAAGAAGTTGGTCTCTCTTGAGATGTTATCATTTATAATGGCGCACGTCAACGAATTGAAATAGCGTCCAGCCTTCTGTCATCAGCTCTCGAAAAGATTTTCCAACTGTCCGGACTCAACAGAAATGGCATGAACACCAAGCCGATGGAGGAAAAAGCTCTGGACGTGTACGGTAAGTTAGAGTTCTGTTTCTGGAACAGTCTGACGTCAGACTGAGTGCTGGAAAGAAGATACATGGAGAAGCTCTTCAATTTATTTCCTGCTCCTTTGCGACCACGGAGCTGAAATTGGCTTCCGATTCGGAAATTTATGGCTAAAAGGCAATTTGTATTTAAAAAAAAATACAACACATGCACTCTTCAAACCTGGATAGGTGCACTAAAGCAGAATAAGACCAAATTTGTGATTTGTGAAACCTCTTATTTGAATTGTGAAGTTTCCTTAATGGATATTTCGTCATTTTTATTGATCTGTGCCACATTAGAACCACTCCAGCTCTTAAACTATAACGCCTGGATATTTCAAAACTGGTGTAGATCATTATGTTCATTGCAGGCAAAGTTGTAAAGTGAAAAAAAAGTACTTGGTTGCTATACACGAAGCTGAAGTTGGCTTCCGATTCGGGAAATGGCTAAAGGGCGATTCCACCTAATTTTTCACTATCAACCGCATCTTTAATCTACTCTAGTTATGTGCTCTAATAGCAGAATATTTAGAACCATGTTTGGGATTTGTGAAACCTTTTCCTGATTTGTGAAACTTCCATACAGGGCAGTTTTTGTCCTTTTGTTCGTGTCGGTCACACGAGATCTGCTCTGATTCCAAAACTACATCACCTAGACTCTTCAAACCTGGACTGGATTATTATGCTCCAGTAGCAGAATATTTAAAACCATGTTTGGGATTTGTGAAACCTTTTTCTGATTTGTGAACTTCAATAAAGGTTGACTTCATCTTTTTTTTTGCATCTTGACCACTCTAAAACTGCTCCAGCTCCAAAACTACATCACCTAGACTCTTCAAACTTGGACTAGATTATTCTCAACTAATAGCAGAATATTTAGAACCATGTTTGGGATTTGTGAAACTTTTTTCTGATTTGTGAAACTTCACAAATGATCAGATTACTGTACTGAATCCAATATCGAAGAAAACTCACCCATCAGTCATCAACAACTATAGACCTGTAGCCCTGACATTGCACAACATCAAGGTCTTGGAGAGACTCCTGTTGGCCCACCTGAATAAGCAGAGAAGGAAATATCAAGACCCCCTGCAGTTTGCTTATTGCCATGAAATTGGAGTTGATGATGCCATCATGCACCTACTTCAGCAAACCCACTCTCATGGGACTCTCTTGGGAAGGCAGGGTGCTTTCAGTCAGAGGCTTCTTCAGATTTAGTGCAACACAGACCGCTACAGAAGGTCTTTCCTTCTAACAGCCATTACCACCTACAATACCTCTTTGAAGAATTAATGAGTTACACCAACATTTAGTTTCCCTTTGAGATTAATAAAGTGGTTTTAAATTAAATTGAATTTGAATTAGAAGAAAACTACATAGAAAGAGTGTGAATAGTAATCTGAAATCAAATCACATGAAGGTTTCACAAATCCCAAACATGGTTTTAAATATTCTGCTACTAGTTGAGAATAATCTAGTCCAAGTTTGAAGTGTCTAGGTGTTGTAGTTTTGGAATTAGAGCAGTTCTCGTGTGACCGAGACAGAAAAAAATGGCCCTTTTATATAAGTTTCACAAATCCAAAACATGGTTCTAAATATTCTGCTGTTAGAGCAGAATAATCTAGTCCAGGTGCTGGACTGAAGAGCACCTGAAGAGCCTAGGTGCTGTAGTTTTGGAGCTGGAGCAGTTCTAGTGTGATCAAGATGCAAAACATAAACAAAGGCTACTTGGCTTTGATACTTCAAATTACAAAATATTTTCTTAATCATATTCACACCACTCCTTTACATCATTGCCAACCCACCAAATATATTTTTGCCATGCATATTTAAAGGTAGTAGAACCATTCCCTCATTGAAACTTGACAAAATAAAGAGGTAGGGCCTGTGGTGATCACACTTAAAACAAGTTTTTCTTGTATTTTGAAGGCAGACGCTTAGCTAAGTTTGATCTTCATAAGAAAGTTATTTTAAAATGCCAGGTTAACTGTCCATTAAAAATATGTGGTTATAATGGGAGTCAGTTGAACCAGAATGTTAAGTGCACGCAAAGTGCATACATTTTGTTCTGTATAACTTACAATCAAAGGGACAAAGGACTTTTAAAAAGAAAATTTAAAACAGTTCTGGCCAAGTTTCACAGAATTAACATTTAAGATGACCGAGATACTGGGAAAAATAATAATAATAAAAAAAAGCATACGAAACAACAGAAATTTGCAAAGTATAAATCATTTTCATCGTTCAGCCATTGTAGACGTTAAAGAGATTTCAAGCGTCTTATGGAAACATATTTCCTTCCCTCCCTCAGATGTGATTCGATCCATTCGGGACCCCGAGAAGCCGAACACCCTGGAGGAGCTGGAGGTGGTGACAGAGAAATGTGTGGAGATTCAGGAGCTCAGCGAGGATGAGTTCCTCATCATAATCAGATTCTCTCCAACCGTTCCTCACTGCTCCCTGGCTACTCTGATCGGTGAGGAAGTCTGCTGATGACAAACGTTTCCTCAAAACACACCTGAAAACAATGGTGGATGGAGAACTGATCATATTTTGGGTTTGGAAAAACTTGCTCAGTAAATTGAGAAGTATTAATATACTAAGTACTATTATTTGTACTTATTACTCTTATTGTAATTATTGCTTGTTATTGGTCTGAGTTCCAGTGACTAGGAATTCAGACCAAAGGATTGCAGATCCACTTTATATTGGCCATGATGAATGATTTACATGCGAGGAAAGATTTAAAAGCAACATATATCCACTTTAAATGGGTTAAGTGGTCCTCAAATGGAAAAGTTTTAGAACACTGGTCTATTGCAGAGCATATTTTTGTTTCCTGTGTTGTAGCAGTAGATCTGTTAGTATCTGTGTCTGATAAAGATGTGTTGTCTGCAGGCCTGTGCATACAAGTGAAGTTGCAGCGTTGTCTACCATTTAAACATAAGGTGAGTCTGAACAGCCCTCACCCAATGGGAAGATTTCATGTTTCTCTTGTCTTCGGAGCAGTAGTTATATTAGTATACCTTAAATTTAATAAACTCTTTGTTGTTTGTGAATTTTTTTGTGTGTGAATTTTATAGATTTTATGTCTCTAAAATCTTTTCTCATGTTAATTGCAATCCTAAATCACCTTAACTCCAAGCTAGTATTAGTCATCTTTGGTCTTGATCAATTGGGTTTTTTTCCTTCTTCTTCTCTTCAGTTGGAAATTTACATTTCAGAAGGAACCCATTCTACTGAAGAAGACAGTAAGTTTTTATTTAATGAACTTGCACAACACTATATTTTCTCACATATAAGTATTTAAGGTTTAAATAAGTCAGACACTATAAATAAGTTTTTTTTCTTCTTATGCTCAATGCAAAACACAATACTCTTAAACATTCACATTGCATCATGCTTGTACAGCAGCTGATATTTAGGCTTGCTTGTCATTTGATTTAATTACATTTTTATTTTTAACTTCCATCTTAAGTTTTCACTTGGATTAAACTGCTTGGACAAATTGACCACTTCTCAGGCCACTTGGCCACCTTCTCTCCAATTTGTGTGATTTGCTCTTATTTCAAACTTTTTACGATTTCTCTCAGTCTTTCATTCTTTCCATAGAAGCTCTAACTGGGCTGGCATTCTGTTTAGCGGTGACGTCTTGTCTGAGGGGCCCATCGGCTGAGACACTGCTACCAACAACTGTACATTCTTTCACTGCTAACATTTTACTTTTCTTTAATATAGGAAGTACTTCTAGATCAATGCTTCCGTTTCTTTATTTTGTGTGCGCGTGTGTGTGTGTACTAAAACCCCCAGTTGGTCATGGCAGATGGCCGCTGAGTCATATTCTGCCAGAGGTTTATCCTGTTAAAGGGGAGTTTCCTCTTTGCCGTTGCTACATGGATACTCAGTCTGATGCATTGCTGCAAAGTCAGTGACAGTGCAAGCGATTGACTGCAAGTCGGTCTATTGGGTTTCATTTGATAGAAAATCCTTTTACACCCATATGAATAAATAAGCTGAACTTGACCGCACTCTTTGATAAATAGGTTTGATTGTAATGTTTTGTATGTAACTGTATTGAAATAGATTTTCTGTAAAGTGCCTTGAGATGATGTGTTGCGTATTTGTGCAACTGAATTAAATAAGCCCAATATTGTCACTGAAGTGATGCTGCTCTAAATTTGGTGGCCATCTTTATGTCAAGTGAATGGCATCAAATAAATGTTAAAGCCTTATTTCCTTGGAAAATGCAGATTCAGTATTCATTAATGAATTCCACTTTCATCCAGTCATTGAGAGTTTTCCACATGAATCTTCTCTTCCACTTACCTGTTAACAGGAGCATTAGTTGGGTCATGTTTCCTGCCAGTCTGTTCCTTGCAACAGGAAGTCCCTTATCTTGGCTGATTCCAGAATTAGTCTTTAGTAGTAATAATTAACAGCGATAATGATTCTTGAATAATCTGATTGATTAGTTTATTTGATGCCTCAACATTGAGCGGTTCTATTTTTTGTTTTTTGCACATTTCTTGATCTGAAAAAAATATTCAACATTTATCACAACAAAGTTGCTGTAAGTCAAAGTATAATTGAACATTATTTTTTATGCACAGTCCTGTCAAGAATAACTAACAGTTATTCTAACATTCAACTTCATGCGAACATTTATGGGACGCTCCATGGTGCGTCCCATAAATGAGATCATGACTTGGAAAAACTGCTCTTTCCATTTATTCTTATCATTTTCTGGTATTAAGATAATATCAAGCATTTTAGTAAGAATTAAAAAGCAAAAACAGCAGTAACCTCTGACGGAGCAAATGCTGTTTTTGTAGCAGATGTAACGTGTTTTGTTTTTTTTGATAGATTGATGGGTGTTTTTCTTTTAATCTTGCTGTTGCTCGTTAACTGAGTGAGAACCTTCTGTTTATGTCTGCAGTTAACAAACAGATCAATGATAAGGAGCGGATAGCGGCTGCCATGGAAAATCCCAACCTCAGAGAAATTGTGGAGCAGTGTGTAGCTGAACCAGACGACTGACGGAGGACGCACCACCTGATGTCTTTGTGTTTGTAATGTCCCAAAACCTGAGAAGGTTATTTACATGATTCCATTGCATCTGTTTGAAATCAGCTGGACAATAACTCTGAGGATTTGGCAGATTGTTTTTTTATGTTTCGGGAGGAGGGACTGGTCTCACACACGTTTAGTTTGAACTGTGATGACAATACGGCACGATTGGAAGCTGGTGTAAAATGAGTGCTGATTGCTGACTTTATCATGTGGACAGCTTTGTGCTAATATTGCAGCAGTTATTTACTTCTTCATACTGCTAAGAGCCACAAAAAAGCTGCATGAGCAGGAGACTAGAGAGCATGCTTCCTGACATACTTCCACCTGACCCTCCATCCGTCTGATTTCCATCCATCATTCCTCTGGTTTCCCGTTCTGTGTTAGATGAGTTATTGTACCTCTTTTGATAAATTGAAACAGAATAAACTAGAAAATCCTTTCTTGTTCAGGATTTTATTTTAGTAAATGTAAATTACCATTTAATGTACTAAATTGATATTAATACAATTTATGCTTTATTAAACATAAGTGCTTTAAATAAAACTGGAACTTTAAGCAGAAACAAATGTTTAAAGTCTTGTGTGAGGAGAATTTAGTTTTAGTTTGATTTAGTTTAGGTTTAGAATTTAGATTTAGTTTTCAAGAGATTACATCTGAGTATGCTGTCATTCCCTTGGGAGTGAATCAACATTCACCATATTCTTTGGGTAATGCCTGGATATAAATTGATGCACTAAAGAGTATACGTTTCTGAAGTGTCCGAGTCTCAAACAATTAAAGATGATCTCTGATTTGTTTTGGTCAGAATAAAATCCTGAAATGGCACGTGTCTCTGTGGTCTTAGTTTTGACAGTTGCATAGAATCACAATAGTTTCAAAGCAAAATGTGAGCTATAAAATAATAATAGAAGAAGAAGAATGTGAGATTCCTCATGCAAACCGACCCATACGTATACTCGTTTTGGAGATGGGAAACTGTCAATATATCATATCAAGCTTTGATATATTTTGTCACAAGCATTCAAAACAGCAGGAAATTTAGCTGGGGAGCTATGTGTAATTTTTGGGGTCCAGTAATTGATCTCACATTGGATCATCTTTGTGCAATAATCACAACATCAGTACATATTTGTGTTCTAATGGCATATATATAGATATACATACATACACTACCCAAAGCATTTTAGGTAGTGTAAAGTGCTTTGGAAGTAAGAAATTTACTACAAGTCCCTTTATTGATCAATGCCAATTTAGACAGTTTGACTAGACTAAATACTTTCTGATATGTTGTGAAAAGTGAAAGCTGGAATCAGTAGTCTAACAACTGTGGACATGAAAGTACTACAGATCTAGCCAGCCATTAACATCCTGAGGTGTCTGAACACGTCAGGATGCTTAGAATGCATTTATATATTGATCTGATTTTAAAAAGTGTATAAAAAAAGCTAAATAGGCAAAAAGATGTAGCTTCATTTCTGAAAGAGCTCACTTTTAAAGATAAAACTTGTTTACTTCCACTCATTTATATAGCACCAATATCAATCTTTAAATGATAAATATTAAGTAATTTTCTACTAGTCAAATCTAATATCCATTGTCCAGGACCCAATGAAAATTTTCAGCTAGCCTCTTAAAATTTTTACGTTTTTAGTGTAGTGAACAACTGTCTTATGGGTCACAATCTTTGGAGCACTTGAACGCAACCCAAGCTCCTCCCACATCCGGTGGAAAACCGCTATCTCTCAGTAGAAAAAAAAAGAAAAAGAAAAAAAAAGAACAACATCTCTAGCAGGAATGCGCCTCTCGGAACCAGGTAGCTGCTCCTGAAAAAGCAGCATATTTTTCGAGATTTCAACCGTGTCTAAAAGACGAAAAAAACAAAAATGATCGAAAGAACGTGATCGGGAAGGGACCGCTGCTGCTTCTTCAGCGGGCTGAAGGACCGAGCTAGACTCCCATGGATAGGCCTGGCAGGCTGCTTCTGCTCTCCGAACTCCGCGTCAGGAACGTGGCGTACGATGTAAGCCTGAGCCGGTCACTGCTGACATGGAAAAGACGGGCCTCCAGTCCGGTGTACCGCCCATTCAGACCCAGTAAGAGCTTGTAGCATGTTTTCTTGTCTGTGTGCTAATCTCCGTTGCTCTGTTGGTAAAACAGAGGGGACATGTCGGAACGCACAGGGTTATTTGGAACTATAGATAGACACACACCGCATATCCGCTTGCATAACACAGCAGTCTGTTATCCAGCCTGTTCACAAAGTGCCGAGGGACTCAAGAGGCGGCCGACGGGAACGACACACACCGACACCAGCACATACTAAACCTGCTGTTTCCAAGTGTCTAGCTGCTGTTTTGCCCCCAAATATGATAGATTTGGAAACGTCCAGCCAACGTCCCCTGAACGTTGTCGCGAACTTCCATTAAACGTCCGAAGTGTCGCAAACGTCCAGCCAGCTATCACTAAACGTTTGCACACAACGTTAATTAAACGTCAAAATGACAGACATTAATGACATTAAGGTCAACCCAGGCAGGTATTTCGCCCCAGAAAACCTGCTAAGCCCATTGGGGTGCTACGGCGTGTTTTTATATGAAAAATGTAAAAAAATAAAATAAAATTGATAGGGAATTTGAAAATATGCCTAAGTATGTTATAAAAAGACATTATTGAAAAATACTTAAGCGCCAACTACAGTGTTAGGGCAAAACACAAAAATACAAATATTTATATATATATATATATATATAATTTATTTTTTTTTCCCCAAACGGTCTCCGACGTTTGGGCAATTTCCTCCCGTCATTTATCGACTCACCTGCATTTAATGCTTATGGGTCATTTTTACGCATCTTATGTCAGTTTGGTAGCATGAATGATTTTTATCATTCATGCTACCATTCATGCTGTATGCTAACATGCTAGCCAACATTAAAGCAGTAAGATAAATGAAGGTAGTAATGGCAACCAGTGAGAGTTTAAAGGCCGTCAAGTTGCGCGCGCATCTGCTGCGTTTACAAACAAATAATCCCTCCGTTTACATGAGGCTGTTATTTACTTTTGGCCAATGGAGCAAGAGAGAGAATCTCATACCCAAATTGCTGGATCTTCATAGGAAATCCTTTTTTGATTGGTGGATGGAAACACAGAGATGATGGGGGTGGAGCGGAGGGGGGTTGCCTAGCGACACTTTGTGGATGTGACTTCCTAGTTTGCACCTTACAAGGGTAGGGTCTGGGCCATTATTTTACAACTCCTGCTCAGTATGGACAGCAGCTAATTGTAAAGGTATCTTTGCCTCCTTTAAACATCCTCACATTTAACAGCACATGTGACAAAAAAATTTCAGTAAAACCTAAAAGATTTTTTCATTAGATGAAGATACTTAGCTCAACTTCCCTTTGTCATTTATTGATTTTTGAAACCTCGTATGTTTGTGTGTTGTTGCAGGCGTGAATCTCATCGTGCCGGTGTCAGAGGTCATCTCGGTCAGAGAGGAACAACGAATGAATGGCAGCGATCGAAAAGATGACAGCAGCTGGAAGAAGATCAAAGGTGGAACCGGATCGGATTGCAGGCAGGCCTTCACAGGTAATCTGACCTTCACTGGTAAACTGGCACCATCATGAGGCAGACCTTTGCAGGAAAGTTATTGAGGGTAAGTCATTGTGTGGGCCAGCATTACAGTAAAGACTTTAGCTTGGAGTTCAGAAAACTTTTTTTTTTTTTTTTTGTCCCTTCTATTTCTTTTTACGGTGTTGTAGCATCTCCTCGCCTTTAAATGGAGGGATCATCCGTTATTTTTTTTCTGAGGCCCCAGAAGTACAACAGCCAGAATCCACTAGGACCCAGCATACTCTGGTTATAAAAGCAGTTATGCTCCAACATGACCACTTTTTGCTTTTCATTCGGTGGCTCTTCCATGGCCCAGCTGTTGCTCCTCTCAGGTTTGCTCTTGGGCAGCTCTTGTCTGGCACACCCGGGCTCAACTCCTTGAAGCAGTCCCTGCACAGTTCATGGGGCTGCTTGCCCATTTGCTTGGTTTATATTTATTCTTTTTTTTACTTGATAAAGTGCTTATTTATTTTTGAAGTCCATGTCTCCCTGTCTTGTGTTATGGCTCGTAACAAAGTGGGGGCTTGTCACTTGAACCTAGTTTGTGTTTGCACACGAATGGTGGGTTACGTTTACCTATATGTCATTTATTGGGCATTATTTTCTTGCGTCTTTTGTTTAAATGTTTCAGCGGGAACTTGTTTAACATACTTGTGAGTGACGATGTCATCTTGGCATCTTGTTGGATTTCCTCTGCTTGAGGAGATTTTGGTTTCAGTGTGTTTCCTTTGGCTTGATGTGGGCGATGTATTTTGTTTTGAGACACGACTTGAATTAATTTTTTCGTGAGGTTTGTGGTTTTTGAAGTTTTTGCCACCACTGGCATATAGATAGATCAAAGTCTGGACAGAGCAAATGAGCTGGATACAGTATATTTAACTCAGGAAGCTCATCATCCTCCTCACCTGAACCCAGCCAAACAGACATCCTACCCTCCCTTGATCCACTCCTGTCCTGTCAAACCTCAGCTGTTTTATCTTCTACCTCCGACATGGACTTTTCTGCTTCCACAAGCTTGTCCTAAACAAGATCGGGAGATGCTGCTGCTTCCTTTGCCTCCCTCTCCCACATGTCTGTATCTAGAAGTCAGGTGAAAGAGCAAGTGGAAAGACTGAACCGGAACAAGGCTTTAGGTCCAGATGGTGTCAGCCCCGGAGTCCTCAAGTCCTATCAGAGCAGCTCTGTGGGATTCTGCAACAACTCTTCAGTCTTAGCCTGACTCAAGAGAAGGTTCAGTGTTATGGAAGACATGCTGCCTGATTCTGGTTCCAAAGAAAATCATCAGTAATCAATCATCGACTATAAACTTTGTTGCCCTGACATCCCACATCACGAAGGTCCAGGAGAGACTTCTGTTGGCCCACCTAAATGAGCAGACAGGTGCATATCAAGACCCCTGCAGTTTGCTTATCATCATGGAGTCGATGATGCCATCATCCACCTGCTTCAACAATCATTTGAACAAAGCGGGCAGCACTGTGAGAATCATGCTCTTTGATTTCTCCAGTGCATTTAACACAATTCAGCCTTATCTGCTTTGTCAGAAACTCCAGAAGACACAGATGGAGGACTCGACAATCACCTGGATTTATGACTACCTGACAAACAGATCACAGTTTGTGAGACTGAAGAACTGAGTATCTAACCAGGAGGTCAGCAACACAGGAAACTGTTCTCTCACTATTCCTTTCCATTCTCTACATGTGCTATACAAATAAACTTGATTGATTGATATGTAGTTCAACTTACACAGAACAGTAATTATTATATTATTGAATATAATATTTATATAATCATTTATTTATCATTATATAATAAACATTGTAAACAAACAAAAAAAAACTTGCCAGTGGGCAGCAAAAATCAACAACTAAAATTGACTTGGTGCTTCTGCTCTATTTCAGTGTTGTACGTGGAGAGGTGTCGTCAGCACCACTGGCGCTGTGCTGAAGTTACCTTCACGTGTCCAGATGGGATACTCTGCCAGAACTGGGTCACGAGGATCAGAGAGCAGCTGGCCAGCATCTGTACGACTTGGCACCAACACACACGCACACATGCACAGAGACTGGAAAACAGTTGTGACAAAGAATTGTTGGTCATTGCAGCCACCAGACCCAGAAATTTGCTGGTCTACATCAACCCATATGGTGGGAAGCGTCAGGGCAAACGCATCTATGAGCAGAAGGTGGCGCCGCTGTTTGCTCAAGCTGGGATCTCTACACAAGTCATTGGTAGGTCCTGCACTCTGTAGCTAAGACTGACATCAGTTCATGATGAACTTCTGTTTGAGTATGTTTCTCTGTATGTTGCTATAGTCACTGACTATGCCAATCATGCAAGGGATCATCTGAAGACGGACGCTGAGCTCAGCAAGGTTGACGGGTGAGTTGGCAGTTCTGAAACTGCAGGGGGCTGCTATTGATTCAACAAAGCAACATTATTATTTTCCTGTTGATCAGGTGGTGCCCCAACGTGATCTAAATTGCTAGATTAATTAATAATTGCCCTTTTTGAGTATTTATAGTTATTAATAGCCAAACGAGCCTTAAAAAAAATAAACAACAGTTAAATTTTTTTCCAACTTTCCACTATCCCCCTTTTCCAAATCTCAGTGTGGTGTGTGTGGGAGGAGATGGCATGTTCAGTGAGATCATTCATGGTCTGGTGTGGAGGACACAAATCGACAAAGGTGTAGATCCAAACTGTCCTGATCAAGACCTTTCTCCCTGCTCACTTCGCATTGGAATCATCCCTGCAGGTAAGGTTCTCCTTTACTCTGTGACTGAGCTTCATTGGAAATATTTATAACATCTGATACAATTGGGATGAGAAACACACATTTAGTGAGATGCCTTAGTTATTGACTCTGATTTCTCCTTATGACTATCAATCAAGTTTATTTGATTGATAGTTATAAGTTTGTTTCAACAACAAGGCAGTCCAAAGTGCTTTACATCATAAAAACATAAAAAGTCAACAATTGCAACATTACATTTTCCCAAATGCCGTCATTAAACATCAAAACGTTGGTTAGTGTTTAATTTATTGTGGTACAAAAGCAACTCTAAGCAGAGGGCTTTTAGTCTAGATTTTAAGGAACACAGCGTTTCAGCTCTTTTGTAGTTTTCAGGAAGTTGGTTCCAGATATGTGGTGCATAGAAGCTGAATGCTGCTTCTTCTCGTTTGGTTCTGGTCGTGTTGATGCAGAGAAGAGCCAGAACCAGAAGATCTGAGAGGTCTGGGAGGTTGATGTAACAGCAAATTTTTAATGTATTGTGGTGCTAAACCTTTCAGTGATTTCTAAACTAACAGAAGTATTTTAAAGTCTATTCTCTGAGCTACAGGGAGCCAGTGGATGGACTGTAGAACTGGCCTGATGTGCTTATTTTTTGGTGCGTTCACAACAAACGCGCTACGTGAATCTGATGCTTCAAGTTTGATGCTTGTGCACTTTTGGTGCGTTCACACCACTTTTTGTGCATGAGTTTGGTCAGTCTATGTGGAACGTTGGATGCACTCGATGCGTCAAACGCTCGAAACACACCAAACGGTTCAAATCACACTGCGGTAGGCACTCAAAACGCAACTCAATGGGCCCGCGACACGCCTCCACATAGACTTTGGATATAAACCAGACGCACCCGATGCTCAAAATGCGTTTGGTGTGAACGCACCATTAGAGACAATTTGACTTCACATTCAACTTACATTTGCTCCTTGCAGGACAAGACAATGTTCTCAAACTTATAGGATTAACGTGCTCTTTATCCTAACAAATGTCTTTTTAGATAAATCTAAATTGCAGCACTTCCTTTAAAGTAGAAGTATGTGTACTTCACTCACCTGCTAAGGTTTCCACAGTCACTTCACTATTGGTACATGGGAACTCTTGCTCAATAATGGACATACAAAAGGTGTAGTCACTCTTCTTGTATAGGGTTCCTTCTTTTGTCCTAATGTGTAGAGCCCATCAGTTAGATGACTGCACATGCTCTTCTCTCACTTCCACATTGTTCAGCTTTTGTACCATTTATACTCAGTCATTAGGGAGATGACTAACTGTCTGAATGTGACCATCACCTCAGTCTCAGTAGAGCTTTCTACTGCTGTCTCATCATTGTTTTGACTGTTTCAGGTTCAACAGACTGTATCTGCTTCGCCACAGTTGGAACCAATGACCCAGTCACCTCTGCACTGCACATCATTGTGGGTGAGTCTCAAAGTCTCCTTCTAACCAAGCCTCCCATGAGGGGAGCTATTACTTTTGTTTGCATTTCGCGTAACTGTGGTGACATATTTAACAAAAATGCGAGCCAAATTCAACTCAAAACAAAAGTCTAACTGACACAAAACGGTGTCAGTTAGACTCAAAATAGAATTTTGTCTGCCCCTCTGAGCTGCTCTTTAGAACTACAGTGATGGTGGAATGTCAGGACATTCCACCATCACTGTGGAGCACTCAGTTTTGTGTTTTATTTACCGTTGTCATAGCAACTGAACTAACGGGCGCCAGGAGCATCTCTGAATAGTGCTGTGTATGTTATATCTTATCTGCATATCATTTAGTGGCGGCAAAAGCAACAAAAAAACTAACATGCTCTGGACTTAAAATGGAGTACATGCACACATATTCATGACATGCTTTAATGAAACTAATTTATCTTCGGTGTAATTCCAGTACCGAAAAATTAACTTTATACCAGGTGAGTCTCTCTCACCTGAGAATGTGAACCTGTGCTGGGCTGATTCTGTGCCTTCAAATAATTTTAACAATACTCCTGTAGAAGATTCATTCCGTATAACTTATAAGTCTGAAACAAGAACAGGTCTGAAAAAACAGTCTCTGTGCTACTCTCAAGAGAGAGATTAATTTGATGCATCAAAGAGTGATGTCATCACTGCTGATGTCATTGTTACTAGTGAAACTGAACATTCTAATGGTGCATTGACATCAAACACGTTTTGAACGTCTGGTTTACATTCACAGTCTATGTGGAGTGTTGGATGCGCTAGATGTGTCAAACGGTTCAAATTGCGCCGCGCTAGACACTGGAAGCGTGCCGCAACGGCCCTCAACGCACCACCACATAGACTTTGAATGCAAACCAGACGGGCCTGATGCTCAAAACGCATTTAGTGTTAACACACCATTATATGTCCAGTGTCACATTAGGTCCATCATATTAGCACCAAAGTCCTAATATGATGGACTCATTGCTTTGGGTCAGGGGTAACGTTTAGAGGTAAGATGCAAATTAGGTTTTAGTTAATGTTAGGGTTAGGAATAGACTAGTATTGAGAAGGGTTAGGGAAAATGTATGGGTTAAGTAAAATTGCAGCTACTAAAAGCTGAAGGGAAATCAATGCAAAGTTCTGATATGGGTTGAAATTGTTTTGACAAACCTGTATAGCATTTTGTTTTCTAAATCATTCTACAAATAAACAATGATTATATAATATTAGGGTGTTTTTCCGCCAATTGCAACACACTAGTAGTCTAATGTGCTGAATGTGATGAGACACATTCAACATATTAGAAACCAATCAGAACCAAAGGTTTTCCTTTTGGTTCTGATTGGTTTCTAATGTGTTGAATGTGCTGAGACACGTTCAACACATTAGAAACCAATCAGAACCAAAAGATAAACTTTTGTTTCTGATTGGTTGTTTCTGGACAGTAGCAGAATCAGATCCATTTTCACAGATTCTCAGTTTCATATTGTACTATCAGACACTTTTAACAAATATTCATCCATCCATCATCTAACACACTTATCCTTGCACACACATTCACACCTTTGGACAATTTAGAGAGACCAATTAATAAATTTGTTTTAGAAATTTTACCTGATCAGCTTTTATATAGGAAAGTTTTAATAATGTTTCTTATGCTGTTTTGAACTCTGAAACTGATCTTGTGTTTTATTCTTTGATTTTGGAGTCAGGAATTTTATTTGTGTTGAGGCCTGTGTCTGTTTTTATTTCCTAAATTTGGTAAAGCCTCAAATTTCCATAATGACCAGTTTTAGCAAAACCTGGGTTTGGATAGGTCCCCAAGTGGAACTAACCACACTCAAGTGATTAGTCCCACTTGGGTGTAGGTCGGCGTAAAGGCCGAGCCGGGCATAGCTTACCCTTCATGCCAATGCCA
>CAEFZY010022553.1:0-30917 GCA_903066815.1 Brachyrhaphis roseni | reverse complement strand
AAAAAAACAGTTTTAAATAATCTATAACTATATTTACTTTCTTATTACTTTTACTACATTTTGTCTGACTGAGAAAAGAAAAGTAAAAGAAAGTAAAATAGACTGAAGCCATTTCTGAAAAACCCATAAATAATAATAATAATAAAGAAGGGCGGTGACGTCACACCGTACAATCTTCTGTTGTGATGATCGTCATCATATATTGGGCTGCACAGTGGCGCAGTTAGTTGCGCTGTTTCCAGCAGTGATGTCAGTAACGCGTAATGTGTTACTGACATCCGGGTGATGTTCTTCACCCGGCGACGAAAGACCCCGGATGCTTCTTTAACGTCGTCAGTCGAGAACGGCGGTGACGTCCTTTTGGTCAATCTTATATTAATATGATCGTAATCATATATCGTGACCTTCTTGCCTTGCAGTAAGAAGGTCACGGGTTCGATCCCAGCTCGGGATCTTTCTGCATGTTTCTCCCTGTGCGTGCGTGGGTTTCCTCCGGTTTCTTCCCACATTTCTAAAACATGACTAACACGTAAGTATCTCTCTCTAAACTCTGCTTAGGTGTGAGTGCATGGGATGAATGGATAGGTTTTTTATGTTAATCATAATAAAACTCGCCAGTAAGCGCTTTGAGTAACTATGCCATCACTGGTGTTACGTACGTGGATGTGAGGCCTGCAGCAGATTCCAGGCTGCAGCTCCAGCGGCTGTACTCTCGGATGCAGTGTTGATCAGCATCGCCACCGCTGTGCCCGCCAAAAGACGTGTGTCCCTATTGCAGCACTGCACAACAGGTCACATGAGCAGCTTTTTCAACACTTGTTTGTTATGTAGAACAGTGTTTCCCAAACCTGGTCCTCTGCATACTGAAGCAAGAAAATACCTAAAACATGCAGGGCAGTGTGCCTTGAGGACGAGGGTTGGGAAACACTGATCTAGAACACGCTAAATTTGTTTTGAAAGAAAAGACACCTGTCTAAGTATGTCAATAAGAGCCTGCAGAATCCTCTGCACTGCTTCTTTGCTGTGGTTTTCCTCCCACACCAGAGGAGCAACTTTGTTGGGCAACAGCTGAAACGCTTGAAGACACACCTGCAGCCATGAATGTTCACATGTTAGAAATAAAGTTAAAATTTGTTTTATAATGGCTGTTCTTGATAGATGTTCCTGATGCATGTTTCATTTGTACCTTGGCAGTAATATAACAGATCGGCCCATCTCTCTGAGATTCCTCCTGTAGCACAGCAGGAAGAGATTCAGACACTCTCTGCAGCATTGGCATGAAGGATTCTCGCCAAACCTCTCGACCAACTACGCTATCCTCCAGGTACATGCATGCTAAAATTATGGAGAAATAATTAAAATTCTGCACATTAATCTGTGACATACTAAAATAATGTAAGCATCAGTGAACCCACCTCTCTGCAAATCCTCCAACGAGAGAACCTGGTAAAAAGACAAAGTCAAATCATTTCCAAGACCGACAGTGAAGTGATCATTCACATTTTGTCACATTACAGCCAAGTTTTTTATTGGTATTGTATGTAACATATCAACAAAAAGTCACACATAATTGTAAAGAGGAAATGAAGTAAAACTTGGTTTTCAGACGATTTATTTAATTTTTTTATTTATTTATTTAACTAAGATAAAAATCCACCAAGATTGAAAACCTGTTTTCCAAGGGAATCCAGGCCAAGATGCATCAACAGTTCAAGAGGAACAGCAAAAGTATGATTGCAAAGGGTAACCAAACACAAAGTAAGGTCTCTCTACCTGATCACTGTGGACTCTGGCATAAAAACTGTGGAGAGTCTCCTTATAAACCAGTTTGTGGTCCACCTTTGCTGCCAAATGTTGCAGCATCTGTGAAGCAGAAATTGTCATTACATCACAGTTCTTCCACACAATTTTACAGTGAAAAGAGAATCTGTGGAGCTCACCTGGTCCACCTTACGACAGGCTGTAGAGATGCTGACCATCTCCAGCTGCAGAGATAAGAGGAGTCTGACCAGGAGCAGGAGGTGCTCTTCCTCCAAACCACGGAGCTGCGCCTCTGGGATCTGCCTCAGCAGCTGGGCTGCCTCCTCCAAACTGCGCTCCTTGCTCCTTTTAACGCTGCTCCTGTCCGTGCAAACAAATTGCTTTTTTTAAATTACAGAACCGACGGCGCATGTGCACTTAAAAATAGCTTAACAAACCTGGATGATTCAGACAGTTTATCGACAAATAGCTGGAGGGTCTGGCAGCCATTTTCAGGTGTTGAGTCTTCAGTGATGAAACAGTCCTGAAGACTTTTTATCAGGTTTTCAAACGACATTGTAACTTTTACTCCTGAATGCAGATACCGGGTGTTGACATATTACTGAAAGCACGTTTCTGTTTACTACTGAAAAACTTCTACTTCTACGAATTAGTGGTGATCACGGCAGCGATATGCTGCCATCTAGAGGCTGAAACTTGTGGGATCCAACGTGACAGAGAAAACAGAAACAGTTAATTGTATGTAACCTTTATGCCCTAATAAATTACCATTAATTAATTACCATAAATTTCAGCCGTTAAATAGATAATTTTCGGATATTCTGCATCGAATATCCACCTTTAGGAACTTTTATTGTCAAATTTATTAACATTGCTCTGCTGTGTACTTGTTGCTGACAACAAGTACTAAAGCAATCTTTTATATTTTCTTTAGTGTGTGGCTTCCCGCAAATTCTGGGCTGACGTTATATTTAAAGTTTCAACTGAAAACAACAATGGGCCTGTGTCAATAGATTTAAATCTTCTAACATAAATAACATTCTGCAGAAGGTCTCCTAAATTAATTCAGATTTAATACGAGTTCTGCAAAACAAATAAAAGACCACATAGCAGCTATTCCTTGTTGCTTTTATGGGGTTTTGTATACTTCCAACAGTTACTCCACATTAGAAATCTTTAAGTGATTCAATGTGATTAGCTTTGGAAATATTCTAACTCAATAGAATGTAAATAGATGGAAGATTTTCTGGCCCATTAAATATTCAGTAGCTGATGGTCAAGACAGACTGATGACATTGTAATGATTAAGAGCATCATCATGCCATAATCCTTGCACTAAGTCAGATTACTTCATGTGCTAGATGAAGGCTAATTTTATACATTGTGTACCATGTTAGAATGATTTTGTTATAATTGTTGAAAATGTTTATATCCATTAGGAAGCTAGAAATCATTTGGGAAATTTCCCGTTAGACTCATGACACTGACTTGAGCAGATGAGGTCGCTGTTGTGTAATTTACTCACAGTTTAGATTTGTGTTTTCTCAGAAGAAGAAGGCTTCTCGGCCGTGATTGGTTAACACTTTGTTGCTAGGATACCTCATAGAGTTTACAAATGCCCAATGTATAATAGCGAAATGGCTAACATCGGTGTACTTTCTGCGTCTATTTCAGGCCGGACTTCATTTATCTTATTCCTCGTCAGTTTTCTCCGCCCTCAGAAAGCTCTGGGTAAGATCTTTCTACGTAATTCGCCTCAAAGTTATCGTTGTGCGTTAAAAATACGCTACGTTTCGTATAGGAACTAGCCAAAACTCGTTTTATCTTACACAGCTGGCTGGAACTGTAACTAAACAGTAATTGCATTTTTCATTCATAGTTTTTCAGCCGTCGTTTCTTATCTCCAACGGACCAAAAGTCTCCGCATTTCTGCTGGGAAACACATCAAGGATCTCACTGAATCTGAAGACGGTTTCTGTTTCCAACACAGCAGGTAGGAACAAAAGACAAAACACCCCACAAAACTTTTACTAGTTGTTGATGGAATAGTTTGGTTTTCAGTTTAGCTCGACCAGAAAAGAAAATACAGATTTTGTGCAGTGCCTTGTAATTCTAAATATTCATATATCCTTTTAACTTTACAATGATGTACCTTAATGCATTTTTTTTATTGGAATTCATTGTGATTGACCAATATAAAGTAACCCATAATTATGAAGAGAAAGGAAAATGACATTAAATGTCTACTCTAATAGAAAAACCTACTTTTATCTACATCACACCATTGCAACTCTGGCTGAAAGTTTAGGTTCACTGTCCTGCAGGAAAGTGAACATGTGTCTTACTGTAGAGTCTTCTGGAGTTTTTCTTTTGGGATTGCTCTAAATTGAACTCTATCCTTCTTCCCATGAACAGTGACCAGATATCACTGCTGAAGAAAAGCCTCCAAGCAACATGAATTGTAACAACATAATTCTTATCTTTCACAGGAAGCATTGGTTCACCCTCATGTGTAACAGAAGCAACACGGTGGGCACTCACAACTGAGCAAATGGGAAAGGTACAAAAGCCCATCAACTTTACTCAGCTACTGCATATATAGACAAAAGAACTTATAAAATTCACCTCTTGTTTATACTAATGTCAGTTTAATTCTGCTTCCCAGAGTGCAATTCGTGTTCAACTGACACTGAATCAAAGCCTGCATTTGTGTGGTGAGAACGAAACGAGTGCTAACTGCTGTCCGAAACCGCAGTGTGTTCTGGAAACTCTTCAGGTGTCCGCCTGCCTTGGAAGCAGACCCCAGGCGTCATTGCTGATCCAAGCCACCATAAATGCCCGGTTGTTTCCTCCTCATGCAGGATCTGGTGGTTTGAATTAAGCCTTTCTCATCATAATGTAAAATGAGAGCTTTAAAAGCAGCTTGTTTTCTAAGAGTTGTCTGTTCATTTCAGATAATAACACAGTATTTCCAAACCAAGTGTACCAACCTCTTGGTGTTTGTCCATGTGACCTGACATCCAGAGCATGTGACGTACGCTGCTGTTGTGACCAGGTATCAGTTTTTATTATAATAATTTAATAAACATACCGGTAATTAGTCAGATGTGTTTGTTTTCTCTTTTAAATCTTCTTATTTGTGTTTTCTACCAGGACTGTTCCAACGAAGATCTAAAGATTTTTGCATCCCACTGTCTGCTAGGACCCTTTGGGGGACAGGTCTCCCCTGCTCCAGATTTCCAGTGCTCTGTGCATTCTGCTGAAAACGCCCCAGACTGGTTTCCATTTTTATGTGTTACTTCTCCACCTGAAAACAACCCCTACCTGGGTCTCTTCTATCAAGGAGACACAATGTGAGAATATTTTTCATTAAAGTTTTTTTTGGTTTGTATTTTTTATTTTATTCAGTAATTTTGTGCTACATTTTTTTTCACTCTCCTGGTGTAGTGCATCCAGGCCTGGCCCATCCTTCCAAGGGCCTGTGCTGTCTGCTCCAATGCCATTTACTCCTTATATTCAGGGAAGTCCTGTTGTCACATCCAATGACAAGTACTTCACTATACCTCAGGTTGGTTGTATTAGTGTCACCTTTTGTTTTTATTTTTTGTAGCAATTTTAGTTGTATTCTTTTATTTTTTTCTTGTCAGACTTACAACTAATAACACTTTATATGCGTTTTTGTTTTTCAGATGGTCCTGGGACGGTGCTCTGGTGCTCCTGTGGCCTTTCTGCAAAATTTCGAAGTAGAATGTGTAACTCGCTTTCACTCATGCCCAACTGGTCCTCCCTTAAAAACGCTGCAAGAAGATTTGAGCGTTGACGTGCTGAATGGGCAAGGCGGTGAGTCTTACCTGCTTACATAATTAAAGCAGTGTTTTGATGTGCTTTGACACTTTTTGAGCACAAGTATGTGTTGTTGTTGTTTTTTTAACCAGGTGTTGTGAAGGTAAATTTAACAGCTGACAAGACCCTTGATTTGTTCCTTTCAAGTGGTCGAGGTGATTTTATTTATATGTAGACTTTAATCACTAAAACAAATAAACTGTCTCTGTCTAAAATCTAACTTAAAATGGGTTTATATTTATCTCTAGGTGAGAGGCTGAGGTGTGAGGATGTGACCTTAGCGTTAGATTACAAATTCTACTGGAAAGAAAATGGCATCACCAATATCTCACTGACTCGCACTGTTGGGACAGTTATCTCGAATGGAAATTGTAAGTCTTGTGAAACTCTTTATTTTTCAAAGTTAAAGTCTTGTTGTGTAGGGCTGACATATTCTGCTGTCCTGTCCTCTAAACAGTGTCTACAAGATATTCTGTTGTGTTTCTAAATGGAGGATCTATGGTCGAGCCCAACTCAGGAAACCCAGGTGAGAGAAAATCTTTTTTTTTTTTTTTTTCAGTTGTTGAGTTTGCTACTCTTACGGAGGATTATACCAATTTCACATGACAGGTTATCAAGTGGGACGACCTGTTATTGCTGGCATTCTGGTCAATAATACAGAGTTAATACAGAGGACATCAATCAATGTTTGGAAACCAGGTAAAATCTCTGTAGTAACGGTGTTAATGAATGTTTATTAACTAAGTTAGACACATTTCAAACCTTATACTTTATCCTCCCTGTTTTCTGATCTGGTTTATAGTGGGTGATGGTCTCTGTTCCACTGACAGCATGAAGCCAGTTGTGTTTGGGGAGAATTCAACTTCAGGTTGCTTGCTGGCTATCGGGAAGCAAAATATGACTCAGTGTGATCTCCTGAGGTTGGCTGCTCACCATGATCCTTTACCTTTAGTTGATATGTAACTACACTGCCTTGCAAAAGTATGCATACCACTTGGACTCCACCTCATTTTGTCACTTTATGAACACAAACTATCATTTATTAACATTACAAGAATGTGACAGAAATGTTAAAACCTTCAAATGGTAGGAATACTTTTCCAAGGAACTCTGTGAAATACATATGTATTAGACCAACTGATGTCATGTTTTTTCATGCTTTAGAGAGACTGTTGCTGCTCTGCAGAGTGCTCTGACCACAGCGGCATATGTAGCACAGCGTGGTAACCCAGACCTTACAACTATGACAGACTGGCTAAACATAAGCTGTAAGTAGGTTAATAGAGAAGCAAATTCTTCTTCTAAATCAACTCATAGATACATTTGCCTTGTTGTTTTGTGCCAGATAGATGTTCTAACAAATTATTTATTACACAAATCTAATGCAGTTGTGACACCAAACTCAAGCACAGCGATGAACAACAATTCAGGTGTATGCAGTAATATTCCATTTCATCAACACATCAGTGTTTGGAGCCTCACCACCAGTCTGGTAGATGGAATACCCCAAAAAGAAATCCAAGCTTTAGAAATCAGGTATTAGATAATTAGCTACAGCAACACAGCTTGCTTTTAGTCTTTGCAAATCTTTGTGTGTTATATTCTTAACGTAACAAGTATTTATAACCAAATTCTTTTTGTGTTTGGAGTTATGGCATGTCTACTTGGGCTCTGGATTGTAGGGGAGGTAGCGTCTCTGTATGTGAGGACCCAGAAAAAAGACAGTTGTTCCCAATCACCTCTTCAGTCACCTTTTTTGACATCGATACAGGACCAGCCAAAACCAGGCGCGTACACATTTAAAAAGGCTGTTTGTTTAGATACATAATCAATTTGTTAACATGGTGTATTCTTTATTCTAGGTTTCAGATCAACTTCACAGAGTATGACTGTGACAGGAATGATGTGTGTTGGCCTGAGCTCGCCTTTCCCTTCACCAGATATTATACAGGTAGGAATGTAGTTTGTCCTGGTAAGAGATGGTGTGGATGTTTACCTTCTGACTGTAAATCATTCATTCAGGAGCTTTGCTTAATAATGCTGTTATAATGCAATTACTGGAGTAAATTACTATAAGATGAGGTTAAAATTTGATCAAGATGATAACGTCCATCACTAGTACAGAAAATAATTTTGACTGTAAATGCACGTAAAAAGCACAGTGTGATCTTTTTACTGTGTAGTTTCTTTTTACCAATTAGTATTCCACCAAAAGAGCAGATCGCAGAGTGAGTAAAATTATGACACTGCTATAATAACATGTTTTACTTTTCTTTGTCACAGGTGAACCTTATTTCTTGTCGTTGGCCAAAGGGATGATTTTGGTTTTCATGTTTGTTGCTGCAGCAATTCTTGGAACTCCATGGAGACAAATAAGGCAGGCCTGGCACAATGTTTGACTCCGATACTCAGAAAATTTAAAGGATGAGTTTCAGGTAAATCAGTAAAAGTGCAAAATACTAAATAGGGGTACAATGTCAATATGCCATGGTCAACTGTCTGAAATGCTGTGTATTTTTCTAGAAATATTGATTTTATAAATGTGGACATGTTCTATTTATGCACTTAAAGTGTATTTGCATATTTTTGTAATAAAGATATATTTTTAAATATGTTTTCAAAGCATAGTAATGATACTTCCTTTTAAAAAATGCATAACCTTCTTGTGCTGTCCTGCATTTATGATCCGGCTCGTAATTGCCATAGTGTTTGTAATGGATCAGTATGCCCAGTTCTGATTCACTGGTTTTTGTGGATCAGAATTTTTTTTAATCTTGAACTCAACTAATTTATAGCTCATATTTTGTCATTAGAATCTTTTTTCTGTTCACTGACAAGACTGGAGTTGTATTTCCTAAATAGCTTTCATCAAAACACCCCTTGAGACTCAGGTTCCTGATAAAAGTTCTTGTTTGAAATGATTCAAGAGAAAAGTAAACAAAAGGGCACAATCTTAATACTCTCCTCCTCTTAAAACCACTGAGGTGTTAATCCTCAAACATAAGTAAGGGAGAAAATATTCTTAATACGTAAGTAAAACAGGAAAACCAAAAAAATAAGTCTTAAGATTTTGTTCATAGCCAAACTGAACCTCAGCAAACATTGTTGCTGTTTAAGACCCCATGTATGTGAGAAATGTTGTATGAATACTTAAAAAAAAACGTTCACACTTTAGAAGCTATGTTAACAAGGTCAAAATTAATAGATATATTTTAACTGGGGTGCTTGTGTGTAGTCTTGAGCATTACTGTATATCACTTCCTTACCTCAAATAGCTGTGGCCTCTTTGTGGGTAGTTCTTTCTGGGCTGTTCTGTGTAACAACAACAGAAAAAAACCAAGAGTACTTTGTAAGTTTTGGGTGCTTAAATATGATTTTAAAAATGAACACCAACCTCTCAGACTGATAGACAATATGATACATAAAGATCTTTAAAGAAATGGACACTTCAACCCCAGCAAGAGGGCAGATGTTTCACATCTTAACATAACAGTTTCATTAAAAATAAAACGTGATCTTATAATACCTCATTATCTGGAATTATTTCACAAAATAAATATTTGTAAATTCATTATGTATCATTTTCATGCTCAACAAGGACATGAAATGCAACTGAGAAATAAAGTATGCTATTATAATAACCTATATCTATATAATCATAAACTATGCAATTTTTTTTGCGTTAAAGCAAAAGTAGAAATAGGTTTTCGTGGAAGACCTTGGGGACCCCACCAAACAGTAGACTTCACTGTTTGCTTTCATGAACCCTATATGGCTGTGGTTGTTTGTATGAGCCTGCAGACAGAGCACAGGGCTTAAAAAATTAAATAGCTCGCAGTGCGCAGACTCCTGAGACGGGTTGTGTCATTGGTTGATTCGCCGTGGTAGAAGTTCGTCGTAGTCATCAGTGAGAAGTAAAGTGACGTGGAGAGTTACGAAGATGACAAAACTCACGCCTAAAACTTTATAAACTATGAGATGACTTACTACAAAACTCTATGGTGAGCTTAATAAACATATATATATATATATATATATATTAAAAAGACAATAAAGAAACCCAACGTTTAACCAATAATCGCGGAGACGGCTCAACCAGCTAACCTATTAGCTGGCTAACAGCAGGAACAGCTCCTGTTTGTAGCGTGTAAATTCAGAGTTATGTAAGTGAAACATCATTTACTCCTGAGCCGACTCATGGAAGAACAAGGAAGGACGTGAGAGACTAGTGTTGGCTTTTACCCTACAAGAAACCGCTCCGGCTCAGGCCAGCTTGCTTATTGAAACCGGGAAATATACGCTGTCAGGATGAGCTCTCTGCTCCGAGGTGAGGAAATGTGCCTGGCCCAGCTGTTTCTGCAGTCCGGGTCAGCTTACGACTGCATCAGTGAACTGGGAGAACTAGGACTGGTGGAGTTCAGAGACGTAAGTTTTATTTTTCTAGTGTAATTATTTGTGTTTGATTGCCAAGTCACAATAAGAAGTCACTTTGAAACTATCGAGTTGTGATAGAACTTACCCACGCAAAATGAAATGAAGTTTCATGTGTGATTGATTCGATTCTTGGAATTGTATAAAGTTAGTTCACAGTTATGACACTAATCTGCGCTCTGAAAAATTCATAGAACTGGTTTCTTTCAGATGCATCATCCACGAGGGAAATATAAGTATAATTTGCCTAGGTTTTTATAAAGTCAAATGTCAAACAAGCCACAAAAAAGAAGATTATTTGTGTACTCTCAGCGAAATAGGTCAAGCCATGAATATTGTGCTTATTCTAAATAGGTATTTTCCAAAGTTTGGATCATGAAACGAAATGTTTGGAGTCTTGACATCCAATGAGAAATTAAGCTAACTAAATTATTAATCATAATAAAAGCTAGAGATTGGCCAGTTTACTCTTGATCGGATCCACTAAGAATTGGTGGGTCAAATACTGGAAAATACCATTTTCCCTCTACATTTATTCAATGTATTAAGACTGAAAACCTATTCTTTTTTTAACAGTGTGAGACAAACGCATTTATTTTGACGCACTTTTTAAAAAGAGTTTATTAAAAATCACATAACAGTTGATTTTAAGCTGCCTTGGGATAAGTTTTCATTTTTCTTTTATATCTTGTACTCTGTAGATTTAAAAAAATGGTATTGGTCAAAATTACATACAGCAACTCAGAAAAAAGAAGACCTAAAATTAGTACTGACCAGGGAAATCCTGATCAGTGCATCTCTGTTTGGTATACCTAATTAAAACAGTTATAATAAATGGATAAAAACAAAAAATTAGTTGTTGATTGTTGTTAATCTTGTGTTTTAGTGTTTGCTTTTACTCTTAGCCTGTTGTCTGTGTGTTTTCCACTGTCATGTTTTGGGTGAAAAGCAGAACAGTTGCTCCTAGCGGTTTCTAATCCTGTTGTGAGTAAGATAATACATTTACTTGTTAACTATGTGTTTATGTCTCTTCTGAAGATATCAGTGTCTTCTTTAACCGCCATGTTCTCGATCCTGCGCATGACTAATGGACTTTCTCACATCTGTTCCAGCTCAATCCCAATGTGAACTCATTCCAGCGAAAACATGTAAACGAGATCAAAAAATGTGAAGCGATGGAGAGGATCCTTGGTAAGGTTAAAATTTATTTATTTATTTTCAATTTGTTGCCTTCAGTAGTGGGGCTTTCTAGCTCATATCAACTGTCTACGTTCATCTAGTGTTGAGCTTTAGTGAGGTGGAGTTAGACTGAGAATCAACGTTTTAGTGATTCTCACCAAAATCAAACAATTTTTGTGCAGTCCAGTTGAAAACTATAACATTTCTAATCAGTGAACAAATTCCAACACCACCAGCTCTTAATAAGCAAAACAATGTTCAGCGTGGATGTTCTTACAGCAGAGGGAGATTTGAAGTTAGCTATTAAAAATTAAGTAGGTCTTCATTTTTTCTTCCTCAAGAGCTCTTATAGAAAATATGTAAAAGGAAACAGCGTTTTCTAAGGAGACATGTGGTCTGTTCATTCACGTTGCTGCAACAGATGACCAGATTTTGACGGTTGCTGTCATTTCATATTTTAGCTTTGTTGGATGTTTCATGCCAATCTTTTTCTGGGAGGTATAAAGCAGCTGTCTGTAACAGGACATCAGTTTGTTCCCGCCTTGGTGATATTGCAGAAAATATCAAGAAGGATGAACATGTTACTCTTTTGCGCCATTTTATAATTGAAAATGCTTGTTTTTAGATATGATTTTTAGAATCCCAGACTTTAAGGTATGCGTCTAAATTCTGTAGGGTAAACACAGAGACACTGCTTTTTGTGCTAGTCTAACTATGGTAAGTCGAGCTTGTCAAAACCACAACAAAATCTTTATAAATGGAAGGATTTTCTCTCACAGTCGCAAGACAAACTTAAGACAAATATGTGAATCCTCAGTGGATCTCCTCTCTGAAGACCTAAGTGACCCTGTGGTCATGAGAAACATCAGGTGGTTGTAGATTCAGCTGAATGCACTGCTGTCTTTGTTTAGCCAAATGCTGTATTATTAGATTAAGAAGAAAATAACACACTGTCAGTCTTGGATTTCACGCTGTTCTGTGTTATTTAAAGTATATCCACTGTATGTCGAAGCTTGGAAAGCATGTCCTTAAAGAATATTGCTTGTTGTTTTCAACAGGTTACCTTTTGAGGGAAATCAAGAAAGCAGACATTTCACTGCCAGAAAGAGATATGAACCCCGTGGCTCCTTCACCCAAGCATATAATGACTATAATGGTAATGATTTCCTTTGTTGTGGCCATTAGTGCTGCGTTCTTCTGCTTGTTACACATCTTTATACATTTAATTACAGGAGCAGCTTCAGAGACTTGAGGTTGAACTAGGTGAAGTAACCAGAAACAAGGAAAAGCTGCAGAAGAATCTGCTGGAGCTCACAGAGTACACACACATGCTTCGCATCACACGCAACTTTGTACAGAGAAGTGCTGAGGTAGACATAATCCAGATAAAGTCATACTCTTGGCTTAGTTTCACACGACTTATATTTGGTGTTGAATGTTTTCTTTCCCTCTTAACTCGGGTGCATCTTGTCTTTCCAATAGCGAGAACCACTGCAAGTCCAGTATGAGGAGTTTCCATTTCTAGAAAAAGATACACGGATGGACTACAGCAGTATGCAGAGGCTAGGAGCTAAACTGGGGTATGTGCTGCAGTGATTCTACTAATGTTGCAGAAGATCAAATTTGTTTAAGGGTTGTTCTTAATGTTTTTTATCCCTTAATGTTTTTAAACTGTGGGTATGTTAAATCATAATTCATTTTTTAGGTTTTAGTCATTAAAATACTGTTCATTCATTCATTCATACAGTTGGAACTCTTTCACATTTTGTCATCACAAGGTCATGTAATAGACTTATACATAATGTGTAACTGTAAAGTGCAAGAAAAAAGATACAAACAACATTAATCAGAGGAGGAGTCAAGACACCTCTAGATACTATAGAGGAGCGGCAGAGATCTTAGAGAGTTCAAATATTAGTTGTGCACTCGAGTGAATCTGGCTGTTTATAGAAGAGAGGAAGAAGAAAGTAATTTTTAAAGAAAGCCATAAGAAATCCCATTTACAATATAGGGGAAACAGCAAATGCTGTTGCTTAAAAGAAGGCGCTCTTGACAGAAATTCTAAATGCGTGGAGGAAAACTAGCACAGGATATTACTCTTAACACATGTCAGGCTTTGGTTTTGTTTTTACTGATATTGATCTGAGCTTTTTCTAAATCTCCTCTTCCCACTTTTTCAACACAGGAAATATCATCCAACCACACACAGCAAGATCAACAGACACCTTAAAATTTAATTATTTACTAAAAATGTACAGAATAGTTCATAATTAAAAGGAGAGGAGATAATCATTCACTCATCTTGCTGAAAGCTTCATCTCTGATTCACAATCCTTTGCTTTCTTTTTAAATTTCTAGATCAGAAAATTTAAAAAGACATTTTTTTTAACTAGGCAACTAGGCAATAGTTTAGATTTAAATAATATTGTGGTCATGCATCTTGTAGACTGATTATGCATGTTTTAATGCTTTTGCAGTTTCGTTTCGGGGCTAATTCAAAGAGCAAAGATCGAAGCCTTTGAGCGAATGCTTTGGAGAGTTTGCAAAGGTTACACCATCCTGAGCTACGCGGAGGTTGAAGAGTACCTGGAAGATCCCGACACAGTAGGTTCCTGACGTCTCACAGAGATCACGAAGTTTAATACCGTTTGCTGTCATGTTACATTTCTTCTTCATAACAGTACACTGGAAAGACAGCAAAACAGTCTGAAATAATAAGAACAGGATATGTGTAAGAGGATGAGAGGAACAGAAACAAGCTCTTCAGGGCATCACCCTGAACCCAACACCCTCGCAGTGTCACATTGTGGTGGCAACATCCTTCGTAGCGGACGCTAATGGATTTGAAAGCTGGGATGTTGGATGAAGCCAATTGCGAAACGATACTGGAAGCAAATCTGTTAGAACACTCAAGAGACTTAAACCAGGAGCATCACCTGGTTTTACTGGACCATCACCTGGTCCAGTAAACTTCTGCTGGAATGCTGCACTGCATTCCAGTGCAGCATTCCAGAGCTGCATTGGAATGCTTTGACCCTGTCAAAGTTCACACCCAAATCTAATTGGCAATCTGTGGCAAGACCTGAATGTTTCCATTTAGGTATGCTCTCTTTATTAGGCTTCAGTTATCTTGCAAAGTTCTGCAACATATCATTTAAATATAAATTAAAGTTTACTGAGACATACATGCCACACTTTTAAGATTTATGGATAAAATAAATTTAGAAACAATGTTGCCACAGCGTAATAAATGAAAAAAAATGTGGAAAAAGCAAATTTATAATTCAAATAAAAATCTTGTTTAAAGTGCCCTCCTGGTGGCTGCCAGCAGCGACTCTTGTGATTATGTCCACAGACAGCTATAATCAGATTATCCTTTTTCACCGCTTGACCAGACGGCAAGCATCCAAGACTGTGACTAATCATTAATGCTGTAACAGATGAGCTTTCATTACTAGAAAGTCAGACAAATTTTACAGACAGAGTTATTAGATTCTCTTAATTGGAACCAATAAAGACAGGCATGTTTTATGGAAAGAGATAAATGGGATTTAGTACTCAAGACTCCGGTCAAAGACCTTCATGTCTTTTGTCACTACAACTTCTTATTTTCTCTCTGCAGGGTGAGCCCACTAAAAGTGTAGTGTTTCTAATCTCTTACTGGGGGGACCAAATTGGCCAGAAAGTAAAGAAGATCTGCGATTGGTAATTATAGCTCGCATAAATAAAATAAAATATGCCTCACATTTGCTATCCTATGTTTTTATTTTCTGCTTGTAGTTCTTCTTGGTAATAAACTTTTCCTCAAATTGCAGCTACCACTGTCACTTATACCCATATCCCAGTAACAACGATGAGAGGAACGATGTTGTGGAAGGCCTGAGAACTCGCATTCAAGATCTACACACAGTATGTCTTCTGTCTTATTATGAAGGTTTTTACCAGCTGTAAAACTAAACAGCAAAATAATCTCCTGATTAGTTAAAGAGCAGAACCCTTCAGACTTATCTAGTTTTTTTTCCACTTTTTTGCTTTGTTTTTCTTGCAACATATTCAGTGTTAGATGTTACTTTTTAACTACCTGGCAGTGGATTTAACTGTGACCACAGGAAAGGCCAAATGCCACACTTTGTACAAATTCATCAGGAATCCACATCTTTTCTTTGTTCAAGGTACTTCACAGAACAGAAGACTACCTGAGGCAGGTCCTGATCAAGGCTTCTGAATCTGTCTACACCTGGGTTGTCCAGGTCAAGAAAATGAAGGCCATCTACTACATTCTGAACCTCTGCAGTTTCGATGTGACTAATAAGTGCCTGATTGCTGAGGTGTGGTGTCCTGTTAACGACATTCCTAAACTGCGGAGAGCCTTGGAAGACGGCTCGGTGAGAAAAAGCTTTGACTTTTCTTCCAAAGTAGGAGTTTGTTTCCTATAAACCTGCCTTTTCTTATTAAAACAGCTGTTTGATCCTTTACATTTTGGTCAGTAAGAAGTCATCAATCATTCTTTTTTTAGGGAACATCCAGTATTACCCATTAAAGAATCAGAAACAGAATAGTCCTTCTACAGTGTTTTATCCACCATTTGCTACAGCTGACTGAATAATGAATGATATTAATTAACATAATTTTAAAGTCAAAGTCATCCTGATTTTTCTTCCCAGAATCTAGTGACACTTTATTGTTTCATTAATATTTCAGAGAAAAAGTGGAGCGACTGTTCCCTCTTTTGTCAATCGTATCCCTACCACTGATACCCCCCCAACTCTGATCAGGACCAACAAATTTACGTCTGGCTTCCAAAACATAGTGGATGCCTATGGAGTAGGCTCCTACAGGGAGGTAAACCCAGGTGAGTTGGATTTAATTTGTCAGGAGTATTTTTTTTTATTGTGTATTTTTGTGTTTTAATAAAATCTAAACACAAAATTTTGTAAAAGGTTTTTGAAGGTAATTAAAAGGTACTTCATAGACTTTCAATTATTTCCACCATTTTTTTTACTTTCAGCTCCCTTTACAATCATAACCTTCCCCTTCTTATTTGCTGTGATGTTCGGAGACCTGGGTCATGGAATCATTATGTCTCTGTTCGCCTTGTGGATGGTGCGGTACGAGAACAACCGCAAGCTGAAAAACACCAGAAATGAGGTGAGTAATGTCCTTATTAACGCCTGCTTGTTGTGGCATGTCTGACATGTGACTGTAAACTGCAGATCTGGAACACGTTCTTTGAGGGGCGTTACATCATTCTGATGATGGGCCTGTTCTCCATCTACACCGGCCTGATTTACAATGACTGTTTCTCAAAATCGCTGAATATCTTTGGCTCTGGGTGGAACGTTACTGCAATGTTTACAGCCAATGTCTGGACGTGAGTATTTAACAGCCAGGATCTCACGTTGGATCTTTGTGGATTTGATAGAGAAACACACTTATGTTTTATTTATCTGTGTCTTATAGGACGGAGATCCTCAAAGGGAATAATTTTCTGACTCTGGATCCAAATGTTTCTGGAGTTTTTAAAGGACCATACCCTTTTGGAATTGACCCAGTAAGTTAGCTGTTTAATTATCTTATGTATAAAGGTGCTACTGTGGCTAATGTAAGAAAAACTTAATCAGATGGAATATTTTAGATATGTAACAGATAAAAAAATACACAATTTGAAAAGCTGTTATACTTTGGGTTATTGTTGCAACAGTTTGCTGTACGATGGATGTTTGTTCGACATTCTGCTTTCAGTAGTGCTGCTTTCAAACTAAATATATAAACCTAAAAGGAAAAAAAAATGTGTGCAAGGAATAGTCTTAATTCCTTGACAAAGTCTTTATTCCTTAAAATTAAGACATGTAAACTAAATGTAATAATGCAGTCAAGAACTATTCATTCACCTTGAATGTTTTTGCATTGAATCATGTTACAACCAAAGACTTGTTTTGTGATCGATACCTATTGATCGTATAGATCAACAGAAAAACAATGACTGTTTCTGAACATATTTTTACATATATTTTTACAAAAATGTCCACAGCAATCTGTTCTTTGTGGTATTAGGAAAAATGTAATTTAAATGAATTCCAATTTTTTATTTTATTTATTTATTTATTTTTTGTTAAGATCTGGAATTTGGCATCCAATCGCCTCACATTCCTCAATTCGTATAAGATGAAAATGTCAGTGATACTGGGCATCATACACATGAGCTTTGGGGTCATCCTCAGCACTTACAATCACCGGTAAGTCATTTCTTGCAGGTTTTATATCAGTATTTTAAACTCAGAAAAGTTCCTCATAACCAATTGTTGTGTTTTAATCGGCTTTCCTTCTGTTTTCCACCCAATAAAAACAGATACTTTAGGAAGCAGTACAACCTCTACTTGGTATTTTTGCCTGAACTCCTGTTCCTGTTGAGTCTGTTTGGCTACCTGGTGTTCATGATATTCTTCAAATGGCTGGTCTGCACTGCAAAGGACTCCAAAAAGGCCCCCAGGATTCTCATGCACTTCATTAACATGTTCCTCATGCAAGGCACAGAAGATGATTCCCTCTACACAGGACAGGTTAGAATCTTCATACATTTTTCCTAAAGCTGCTCCAGTCCAAAGGAATAAGTTGCACTAAATGTTGTTATAAGTTGTTATCACTAAATGATAAAGCATCAGGAATGAATGAGAGCTGTTTATCTTCTTCTAGACTGGCCTGCAGATATTCCTGTTGGTCATTGCTGTTCTTTCAGTGCCTGTTTTACTACTGGGTAAACCAATCTACCTCCGCTGGCTTCAGAACGGAGGCCAAAACCGCCTAGGATTGTACAGGGTGAGCACTGAAGACATGTTAGCTCTTCAATATGTGCCTTAATCCTTAATCTGTATTTAAACTTGGGTTTAAGCACAGAAAAAATATAGCTCCAGAAATACTTCAGTCTGTAAAAATCAAAATCTATCAGATAATAGAAGTTAAAACTAGCAGGGCTCTTCTATGAAGATTATACTTTAGAAGAAGGTTTCAGCTGCCTTATGTCATGTCTTAGCTTCTCTCTCAACTTGGAACATGCATCATATTTATATTGGATTAGAACTAGTCAGTCACGGCTTTTATGTAATTTTTAAATCTACAAATGCACAAAGTTTTTTTTTTGTATCATCAGGGATATGAGCGTGTGAGGCGAAATAGTGATGAAGAACTCTACCTTCTGAGGTCTGAAGACATGGAGGAGGGCAGTAGTCACAGTGATCTCTCCAGTAGTGGAGAGCACCTCTCTGAGGAGGTGAAACTTGATATTTAACAATGCTTAAAAATAATTATTTGCCAGTTTGTTTTAAAATTGAGCTCTCTTTTTGTTGTCGTTGCAGTTTAACTTTGCAGATGAGTTCCTCCATCAGGCCATCCACACCATAGAGTATTGTCTGGGTTGCATCTCCAACACAGCTTCCTATCTGAGACTCTGGGCTCTCAGCCTGGCTCATGCCCGTAAGTACGATGGTTTACTGTCAGTAAAGTTCTATGTAGGGTGGACACTTATCATTGAACATGCCATCCCTATGATGAAACATGGTGGTGGCAGCATCATGCTCTGGGCTTTTTGAGCAAGTACATGGGAGCCGGGCAGACCTGACAGTAATATGGTTATGAAAAAACTGCACAATTTTTTATCTTTGTGCAAAACATACCAGTGTTAGTGAAACAGGGTTTTTACTACAGTATGGAAACCTATGCAAAGATATTTCTATTGGTTTGATGGGGAGGGTGATGTTTTACATCATAAGCGTTACATCAAATAAATTTATGTAATGCTCACTCAAGGCCATGTACAGGTTGTGAAGTAGCAAATCTCAATTTCCTGAAGAATGAAGCTGCGCTGTTTATTATCGAAAACTGTAGCAGTGAAATGAGCACAGAGGAGTTAAGATCAATGCCCTCTTACTTAATGTCTTTTTCATTTCCTTAGAATAACAGTACACTACCATAATTTCCGGACTGTAAGCCGCGGCTTTTGTCTTTCAACCCTGCGGCTGATACAATGATGAGGCTTATTTGTGCAATTTTTCTAACGGCCGCCAGGGGCACTCGAGCAGAAAAGGTAAGAGTGAGAAAGGGGGAATATATGTGTAGAGGAAGACGCAGGTTTAATGTAACTTAACACATTACAGTGCACAGGAGGATGATGAAGACAGCTCTCAGTGACTTTTACCGGTATGTTTTTTTTTACCAGCCCTGTTAGTGCTGTGCTACTATATTGCTGCTGTTACTGCCGCTTGACAGGCACTGTTTGGAAAGAAAAGCTAAGGTATATTACTAAAACTTTGAAAACTCTTTCTGTGTACCGTCTGTATGTAGGCACGTGCGGCTTATAGACAGGTGCGGCTTATGTATGTACAAAACTGTTTTTTTTTTTTTTTTAAATGTACTGGGTGCGGCTTATAATCAGGTGCGCTCTATTGTCCGGGAATTACGGTAATTAAATTTTTTCCCTCCACACTTTTTTCTCTGTCAGAGCTGTCAGAGGTGCTTTGGGCCATGGTGATGAGAGTAGGACTTCGAATGGACACTGCTCTTGGGGTTGTATTCCTGGTTCCTGTGTTTGGTCTGTTTGCTGTTCTCACTGTGTCCATCCTTCTCGTCATGGAGGGCCTGTCTGCGTTCCTGCACGCCCTTCGGCTGCACTGGTATGCACTTTAGTGACGCCAAGTATCACAGTTCTTTGAATTATCTCAGTGTTTTTATATCTCTGACAGCTGCTTGCTTCCTCTGTAGGGTTGAATTTCAGAATAAATTCTACAGCGGGACCGGAGTCAAGTTCTGCCCTTTTTCCTTTTCTCTGCTGCCTTCCAACTTTGAACATGATGGATTACTGTGAAGAGACTAACAATACCAAGACATTCTGTGGCAAGAAGCCAGCACCTCAAAAAGACATCACCAAAAGATGGCAAAAAGTGCTCTTCATATTTATTTTTTCTTTTTTTTCTGTTTTTACAATTTACATGAAGAAATGACCACACTGGCCTCTCAGCTGTATTTTGAAAAACAAAAAAACACTGGTGAACAAAGTGTAGATTAACAGAGTTGTATGCAAGAAAGAGTGTTTTGCTCTGTGATCAGTGTCAAGGTGTCAGTTGCTAAATTTGATGTGATTAACTGAAGAAATGCTGCATAAAACTGCAAAATGACAAAATACGCATCTAATTTTGGTTTGAAACAAAAACCCTACAATGTGATAAACCAGTGTTTTCCAGATATTTTTTGGGAGCTTATTAATAAGAACTAAATAACATTTAGCTTTTACACTTACACATAATTTCTATCTGTTTTTTTCTCCCCAGATTTTATTTTGCTGTGTATCATTATTTTTAACAAATTTTCCTAAATTCTGTTGTTTTCTCTAAGCCTCTGCAAATCTATCTAGTTTTAATCCACTAAATTAGAAGATTCAACTTGTTCAACCGGTTAAATGGGTCGACCTTAGCTTCTGGGTGAATTGTGTAGCTTTTTTCCGGAAGTGAATAACAGTGGCATACATGCAGCTGTATATATGTCAAAACTACAGCAAAATTTGACAAATATTTTCGCATACCTCTGCTTGTCAGACTGCTGGGAGCTTGGAGTGTCACGTAAATATTCACTAATGCTGAAACTGCCAGCAGGGTTCTCATCAGAACAGACTGCCACTGTATCCCAACCAAGACAAATCTTCGAACAACAATGGCCACCATCAAATTGGATTTGTTTCATGTGGCCTTCTGGCAGCTTTTTTTTTTTTTTACATTGGAAATCAATTTATCTTGATGATGGGACCTGCTGTTTTACTCTCATTGTTTGTCATTATTCAGTCTAGTTTCCCAAAGCACTTTATAAGACAGATCCATTTTATTCATTCATACGGACAATTCCAATCCAATCTGGTCCTTGCTATCCTAAAACATCTCATTCAGTTTATCATGCCAATTGGTAAGAATAATTGTAACCATTCTATATGTCTGGCATTTTAGATATGAAATAAACTCCACCCTAATGAAAGACCTCCTCATGAGACTAGTGTCCTTTGACAAGTTGAGGTCGACAGAACAGAGGGACTTTTGTTCCTCCCCAAACTTTTTACTCCTTTTAGAAGATGGTGGCATCTTTGCCAATTCAAAGGGGATAAATTTGCTCCGCCTAATGGGGATTTCCAAACTTCATTCATTTAAATGAATGCAGACAGCTTTTCACAGGTGTAACAACATGCCACCTCAGTCATTCATTTATAAAACTGCAACACAGTGGGAGGGTTTAAAGGTTTCTGTGGGTGAGCTGAAATATGTTTGTGCATTTGCATAATTATATTTTGCCTGTATTTTTTTTAAAAGAGAACCAAGCTGGGTGGGCTTTTGTGTGTGCATTCTACTGTCTTTTTTGTTTTTTTTTACACCAGTCAGTAACAATGCCAGCCTAATTTTCCATTAATGGAAAAACTATTATTCTGTTGAACAGTGCGTCAGACAAAACAATAGTTATTTGAGTCTTACCTTATGTTTCACACCCAGTCACCAGAGATTCCGTGCTTGTTTTCCTTTGTTCTGTCCTTTTTTTCGTGTTTCTTTTGTGTTTGTTTTTGTTTTTTGTTTTTTTTTAACCCGACAAGCCGAATGTCAAAGCTCATGAAACCAGTAATTCACAGGTTATGAGGAAGACTTGCTTATATTTTACTTTGAAGCTCAGCTAACTTGTTTGTTTATGAAATGAATATGGTCTTTTCACTCATACAGGGTTGATTTGACCATTTTTTATTTTTTTTTCTAATTGATAAACACTCCATCTTGTATCTCTTTTGATGAGCTTTTCTGTTAATAGACTTAATAAATTTCTATTTTGAGGATATTCTTGTATTTTCCTTAAATGTTCAAAAGTTTTTCTAGTGTGCTTGTGCAGTTTTATTAACCCTATGTGAATCACAGCCTTGCTTTCCTATTTTTTAGCCTACAGAACCTCACCTGTTGTGGTCTAGTTATCATCTGAAACCAATCTGACGATTCTCCTGTGACATTGATAGGTAGTTTATCCACACAACAGTCAGTCACTAGAAACTCTCTCTATGTCGTGACTGTTCTTCTGTAAACTCAAGAAATGGTTGCATGTGAAAATCACAGTAGATCAGCAATTTCCTAATAAATCAGCCCAGGTGCCAACAACACTTTAAAACTCACTTCTTCTCCATGGTGAGTTTTTAGTCTTCACTACTAGGCTTGCTTCCTAAAAGCATGGTAACAGCTTTGTTGCTTGTAGACTTTAGTTGACTTAAGTTTATAACAGACAACTTAACATTTGTGCCAAATGTTAACAAGGCCAAATATTTAAGTGTTGGTTTTTGAATAATTATTGAAAACTGCGCTTGAACATACCAGATATTAAGGAGCCATTTGGTCCTACACAATTGTGAGTATTTAGTTTTAAAAAAGTAAGCTTGTAGATTGAGCACATAAAAAACTGGATATTTTAGTCAAGCCTTTCCGAAATCAGGCTATCTGAAGCCTTTCAGTCTTGACTCTGGGAGCTGCTTAACCCACTGTCTCTTCTAGACGTTGCAGCGTTGTCAAGGCAACGGATAGCCGTTAACCAAACTTCTGCGGTTACATTTCAACCGTAAGATTTTCACTTAATAAACGTTGGTAAATGACGTTAAAAACAAAATGGGATACGAGGATTTGCGAGTGGATTGGATCCGGGAGAGGGTCTCAGCCGGATTTAATTTAAAAAACTCTCCTGGGTGTTTCGATGAACTGCTCAATCGTGGCGATGGCGAAGAAGAAATGAAAATTCTTCACTTTCTGGACCACATCTCCGACGATGACTCACCGTCATTTCTTCTGTTTTATAAAACTATTAGAGAGGAAGAAGTTGAAATTAAAGTTCCCTTGAGTAAGTATTGTTTGATAAAGCTTGATAAAGCTGATTATTATTTAGTCAGACACATCGTGTCTGACAAATGTTCCAAATCTAGCCAGACAATATTGGCTTATTAAAATCTAAGCAGCTTGAATGCAGGAACGTTGGACTGTTTTAGTACGGTTAAGATACTCAATTTCTAATTAGCATTTGTGCAGTTTCTCTAAGTAAAACTTTCTGGACATTTGTGATGCAAATATAGAAGAAGTTTTGTTTTGATGTCTTAAATGCTAAGAAAACTAAGAATTCCCACTGTGGTTTTTTGCCAGTAAATACATCAACCAATGCCTTTCTGAGATAAATAGAAATCACACAAAGTTTAATTGTGTATTCTTTGATTAACTTCATTTTCTTTTTGATTCAAAACTTCTGATTAAAAAAAAAAAGCTATTTACATTTTTATGTTATAGTCCCTAGAAAAAAAAAAATCTCTCTACACAATTCAGAATTAGCAGGGAAGACCTGACCTAAAAAAATATATATATATAAATTGACATCAGCAAGTAGAATGCAAAAGCATGATTGTTTCATCTGCACTTCACGAAGTGAAATTGAGTTCTGAGCTTTTAAGGAAAACTCATGTTAAAACAAGATTAAAAAAAATAACTTAACTATTACCTCAGAGAAAAAAGATGGTGACACCTCAGAGAAAACTGATGAAGATCCCTCTGAGAAACCGGATGAAGATACCTCAGAGAAAAAAGATAAAGTCCAGTCAGAGAAAAGAGATAGCGACACCTCAAAGACAAAAGATAAAGACAGTCCAAAGACAAAAGATAAAGACAGTCCAAAGACAAAAGATAAAGACAGCCCAAAGACAAAAGATAAAGACAGCCCAAAGACAAAAGATAAAGACACCTCAAAGACAAAAGATAAAGACACCTCAGAGAAAAAGGTTGTAGATACCTCGGAGAAAAAAGATGAAGACCCCTCGGATCCTGGCCAGACAGTCGCTGGTGAAACACAGGGCCCATCTGACTCAGAGGAACCAAATGAGGAACCCCACGTAAGAGCTTATTGTAAAGTCCTAATTTCTGTATTAGTGATTATTGGTGTAATATTTTACATAAATTTTATGATGGCTGAAATCTTTTTTAAGCTAATTTCTGATGTAATATTTTTAGGTAACTGAAGTAAAAGTTGTATATCACACTGAGCTTCATGTAGCTGTAAATCAGCACTTAGAGCAATTTCTGAAAGCTCGGGTCTTCTACTTTCTCAGAAATTCAAAGGGTAAGAGGACCATTTTGTGCTAAAATATTCAAAATGGTTCAAGCATGAGGTATGAATACATACTCAAATACTGTTTGTATTTTGAACAGATGCTATTGTTGAGCCACGTAGTATGACAGAGGCCAACATCCTAATGCCGAGGCTGTTTGACATTGGCATGCACAACGGAGACCCCGTGCAAGTGCTGCAGAGAAAACTTGTACATGTAAGTTTAATAAAACATGACGGTCAGTAGCTGGATTGATGCTTAGGATAGCAACAGCAGTATTTCCCTCTGTCTCCAATCGGACAATTGTAAATATGATTAGCCTATAAAAATAAGAATGTTCCATTGTTGAAAATACTTTGTATAATTTCAATATTTCTCTTCAGATGTACATACCCCAACTCACTGCACACCAGATGTCCAGTACTGGATCAGGTGTTCAGCAAAAGGAGAAACCTCCTCAGGACAAGATTTGTAAAGATGGTGAAAAGAAAGAGAAAATTAAAAGTAAAGAAGAGGAGAGTTTGGTTAAGTCAAGCGGGAAATTGATTCTTCGTGATGAACTGCTCAACAGAACACACAAGTTTTTGGGAGTGGTCAATTCAACTCTCCTGCGCCTTCAAATAGAAGGTTTGTTTTAATCATATCTTTTAATGGTAAAAGATGTAGAAATATTCAGCCATGTTAATTAGATTAATGCTCATAAAACAAGCAGCCTCCAAATCAATTAGTCTCACAATCAACATAACTGTAAAGAATACATTTTTTAATCTCCCACTGAACCATCATTGTGTCAGATACAAAGAAAAAACTTTTTTCTCCATTTTAACATTTATTCAGAGCCAATGCTAAAATTTACACTTGAACTACAGATAATAAAGGAAGAATGTGATAGTGCTAGTCATGAACGGAAACCATCAATTTTTGACCCCCAACAATAGCAATTTCGGGTATGAAAAATGTTATAATAAAGAAAATTATGCAATGAGGATTTAATACTTTTTTGTTGATATAGAATCCATTAATCAAATAATCAACATAATTTACTCTGTATTCAATATGTCGTAAAAGTATGCATTCCACATTATGAATTTGTCACCTGGAAGGGACCTAGAGCGTTTTTATAAAATTTTTGAAAGATCACCCGAGGGCTTTGTTTGCACTACAAAGATTTAGTAAAATATTTGAACTTATTCAAGTAATCAAAAACAATCTTTTTTTTAGTTATGTTTGTAGTTTTCATTATAGGTGGAAAAACTAAATATATTAACATTAAATACATTCATGAAATAAAATTGAGTCTACATATGGAATGTATTCCCTAGATGAGGTTACACTCCAAATCCCTGAGATTGACCTGGATCAAGAGGTGGATGTGCTTCTTAATAATCCAGAGATGTTAGAGGCAATGGAGCGGTGTGTGATGAACTGGCAGACTCAAATTACCTTTGTAATTGAGGAACAGCTGAACAAAAAGCCACAGGTTGGAAATGATTACTTTTTTCAGCTTTTTCCATTAGAACCCCAAATTATCTGAGAAGTTTCGGGACAAGCCAAGCATTTGTATTTGAATGACTCACTTGCTTTGTTTAAAAAAAACAAACAAGCAAAAAAAAAACAAACAACAACACGATGTGATCCACTGATCAATCTGAACATTCGCTTTTAATCTTCCTACAGGGACCAGGACCTATGGCCGAGATAGATCTTTGGCAGGAGCGCTCTTCTGTCTTTAATGCTTTGAGTGAGCAGCTTAAGCAGCCTGTGGCAGAGAAGATCTTTGAGGTGTTGAAGGCAGCAAATGCAGGCTGCCTTCACAACTTCAATGGAACGGTTGCTGAACTAACAAAATACCACATCGAGGCACATGATAATATACGCTTCCTTAGAACGCTGGAGAGACACTTCATGGTAAGATATAACTTCACATCATTCTTATTGAACATTTCTTACACTCGTAGATAATTTTTCTAACGACAGTTTGCACTGAAGTCCATATTAGTTGTGATATAATCTCTTTCACGTCCGTCAAATTCATTGCTATCTTTTGCAGAATTTGGCTGCAGGAGCCAACTTTGCTTTGATCTTGGAGACCATCCCTGATTTGATGGAGAGCTTGCAGATTATGTGGATGATCTCTCTTCACTATAACTCCAATGAAAGAATGGTCCCTCTGATGGAGCGTGTTGCCTGGCAGTTGTGTGAGCAAGTGGCTCAAGGAGTTGTTATAACTTCAATATTCAAGTTTGTGTCCTCTCTTTCTCATCTGCTTAATGTAGGGGAAAACAAGAGTCTCTTTCTGTGAACTGATTTTGATTGTAAAATATGAATGTGAAAGTATTACTTCAGGTTGAATTGGATTCACTAGAAGGGATTTGAACTGTACAACTGAATAAGGTCAACTTTTTTTTGAAAGATGTCCAGAGAAGAATATATTTCTAATTTTCCTGAATATAATTAAATTGGATTGAACTGAAATTTGTAGCTTTAAAACTAGTTAAATTGCTCTACATGTAATGCTATTATTTGTCAGTACTTTATCAGTGTTCTTTATTTGTGAAATTGCTTAGATTTTAACTGACATATTGTCTTGAACAGAGAAAACAGAGAAGAAGCCAAGACCAAAGTGCTTGAAGCAAAACAAGTTCTGGAGCAATGGAAGTCATCGTATTTTGAGATGCGAGCTCAAATTGAAAAACTAAACCAAACTCCTCGCTGGGAATTTGATCGCATAAGACTGTTTGAAAGATCTGATTTCATGGCTTTGGTCTGCCAGGACCTGGGGAGGGTTTTTCAGGTCAGTGAACATATGTATTTTCCTAATCTTGCATTAATAAAACCCAAGTTTACACAAAAACTCTATGTGTAACTATACTGATTTTACAAAGCATTGTTCTGGATGGTTTAGGTTTTGGAGGAGTTCAACAACGTCTTTGGTCCAGAACTAAAAGGAGACAGACGCGTCAACGAGTTACTGAGAGAAGTGGAGGATCTAGTTCTGCCCTTCCAGGAAGTTACCTTCAATCCTTTCAGCATATCAAAGAAAGCCAACTGGAGATCGATTATTCAAGATTTTGAAAAGACAATCGAGGTCAGTTAAGAAAATTCTAAATAATTGTAACAATTTTCAATACTATTTTATTTTGTGAAAATTCACATATTGTTTGCTGCCTCCATTTTGTCAAGCTGATTCATTTTTCTTTTTTTTTCTTTAGATTATCGACAAAAAGGTCATCGACTTTGTTGATTTGTCTTTTAACACTCTGCACTTCTCGGCTGCTGCCTTTGAATTGCTGCAGAAATTCCAAAAAATCAGCACTAGAAAAGCTATCAACAACCATTTGATGAGAAAGTTTAATGATATCCTGACCCAGTACTGCAGAGAGGTATTGTACTTTAAATGTAAGGAGTTGATTGCTTTGAATGTTATGTCGGAAGGTCATTTTCATCAAAGCCTCAACTGTAGAACAGTTAACATATAGTCCAAACTGAATTAAATGTAGTCTTTCAAACAGTTATGAAATGTAGTTTCACTCAGTTCTGTTTAGTAACTGTACAAAAAGGGAAAAAAAAGGAACATGGCTTGTCCATTCAGTGTTGTTTTATTTTTAATAGACCCTCGGCAAGCATGTTTTGCTCCTGTTCTAGGTGGATAGCATAAGTGAAATCTTTGAAGCAGAGAAGGACCGTCCTCAACTGACAAAAAATGAGCCTCCTGTTGCCGGAGCTATAAGATGGGCTCGAGCTCTTGCCCGCCGCATCAAAAAAACCATTCTTCCCTTCCTGAAAGTTCCAGAAATGCTCAACAGTGAACAGACGACATTGGTGAAGCAGTTTACAGTGTCATTTTTTTTAGACTAACTGTAAATGTTCAGGTAGCCAACAAGTACTGGGACCCTTTGTGACCTCTACTGTATTGCTCTCAGGCAAAGCGCAAGTATGAGAAAATGGCAATGGAGCTGAAAGGCTACGAGACGATTAAGTACGAGTCTTGGCTGGAAGAGACAGAGGGCAAACTATTATCACTAATGAAAAAAAAATTGTTGACTGCTAAAAAAACCGAAGAGGTGGTAAGGGATGTTATTTATGATGGAGTATTAGGGCCAGGCTACAAGGATTTAAAAAAAAAAAATTTAATAACAAAGTCCTTATATCAGCAGAATAAAGACGCAAAATTACCAGAAGAATATAGTTAAATTAAGAGAAGAAAAGTTGTTTTAATGAGAAAAAACTTGGACAGCATGATCAAGACCTGCCTAGTTCAGCCATGTGATTCTTTTTTTGAAATAGATGCAGTCATTTATACAGTTGTTTCGATATCCTGCTACTGATAATAATTCAATGCTGATGTGTTTAAGTGTCAAGAATTTCCTCATTTGTAAAACTGATACCAAAGCATAACTTTAAATGCTCAATATTCCTCATTTGTTATTTTTTATGAAGGAGTTCTCATAAAACTAATTTATTCTCCTAATATTCTGACTTTCTTCTGGTAATATTACAACTTCAGTCTCACAATATTACAACCTTATCATATTATTACAACTTACTCTCATATTTCAGGTTCATTTTTGTATGATTTTATTCTAATAATAATATAACTTTATTCTCGTAACATGACTTTATTTTCATAATTTTACAACTTTATTTTGGTAAATCCACAGACAATAATGGAAGCCGGCTATTTGTACCTGGTGGAAGAAACTTCCACCAGGTTCTGCTGGAAGTTTCTTCCATTTAAAGGAGAGATTTTCCTCTCCATTGTCGCTACACTCATGCTCGGTATAAGGGATTGCCTCAACACAACACGAGTGATTTTCTGCTGCTTGTCCAGGAGGAGTGAATGCTGCAAGTTAATGACATGACGTAGAGACTTTTAAATGACTTTGAATAGTTATCTGAGTTTAGTGCACTCTTTATAACTAGAATCAATTGGAAATCATGTGTGACTGAAATAAAATTATATTTTTGTGAAGTTTCTTGAGACCACATTTGTTGTGAACTGGCGCTATAGAAATAAGCTGAATTGTTACGACTTTATTCTAGTAATATGATCCCTTTTTTTTTTTCTTAGCTTGGCCTTGATACTCCATCATAGTTACTAAATTAATACAAGTATTAATTTGTTTCATTTTAAAATGTAGTCCTAAAACAAATGCTTTCTTGTCATTTTTAGGATTCAAATGCACCTGAAGCAAGCCAGAAAAAGAATGTGAAATACAATGTAAACTTTGCTCCAGAAATCAGGGAAATCATTTCTGAAACAAACTACCTTGTAGGTTTAGGCTTCTTTGTGCCCAAGCTGGCTGAAAATGTGGCTCTTCTAGAGAACAATCTCATCAGGTGATGGCTCTCACTAAATCAGATTTTATTCAAATTGCTAAAACCACACTCTTCTATCTGCCTCTTCACCTGTGTTGATTTTAATTTTAGGTATGTGGACGATCTGAACAAACTTGTCAGGCGGTATCATTCTGTGATGGACACTCTAAGCGAGGCTCAAGTCGTTATGCTGGCATCACAAATACAGGAAGTCACAAAAGGGATGCAGTATGGATGCAAACGACTCAACTGGAATTCTTTGGGTACTTTAATTCAGAAACCGCCACATTATTAGCTACTTGGTGCTGGTTCTTAGTACTCAAGACTCACTTTTTTATTCAGAACTGTCTTAATTGCTTGTGGCATTGACTCAGCAATTTACTTTAAAGATTTCTTAGAGTACATACCTGATATCATCACCAAGATACAATTACCAGCTGTGCATTCATTATGAGAATGCACAGACCATAGACCACATCCCTAAGTGTTGTAGAGATCGTTGGAGTAGTGTGAATATCTATAGTAACATTATTGTGTTAAAAAAAAAACTTAAAGATGACCTATTTATCTTTCTATAAAAAATGTTTTTACATATTTGGGAAAACTCATACTGTTGTGACAGTACAATATGAGAAAGATAATCTATGAAAAGATCAAGCTCCTCCACCTCTTCCCAGTACTACTGTTGACATAATGCACCTCTCCTGGTCAAAAACAACCAATCAGGGCCAGGAGGAGTGTCTTAGTGCCATCAATCAACCTAGTGTATGTGCTGCTCAATGTGCTAATGGCAAAGAAAAAACGTACTGTTACAGGAAAACCGTTTATCCGCTGTCATTGGATAAAAGATGACAGCGGATGTGTGAGTATGTGTGTGAGACAAAGAGAGATCACCATCTAATAAAAACAAGTTAATCAAATACATAAAAAACACTAGAATATCAATACCGTATTTTCCGCACTATAAGGCGCACCTAAAAGCCTTCAATTTTTTTTCAAAAGCCGACAATGCGCCTTATATATGTTTTAAAGTGTCTTAGAATGACACTTTAAAACACTTTATTAAGGTGTTTTAAATGTAGTAATTTATTTCAGCCACTGGGTGGCTTCCCGTTCATATTTTCTACATCTCGTTCATGGATCTGAGTATTGAGTGGTGCGGTTCTCAAGGCAGACTTCGTTTATTACTTCGTTCTATTGTGTGCGTCCATTGAATGTAAGTAATACTGTTGTTGGTTTAGTT